>APFE030143989.1:171230-181946 GCA_000404065.3 Pinus taeda | reverse complement strand
TGATCGGCTAAAAAACAGAATGGAGGTGATGGCGAGAACACGACCAAGGCTCAAAAGCTGGCGATAAGGCATTCACAATGGTTATTTACTGGTTCATTTTTTAACGAGCTTAAATGCTGGGGGAAACATTTGCTCATGACTTATGTTTAATTTTTAACGAGCTTGAACTATGCACTAAAACTGCTCGTGGAGAGTTTATTTTTTAACGAGCTTGAACTCTGTGACAACATTGCTCGCGATGATGATCATTGAGTTTTTTATTCACCCTTAGCATTTCGTTCTTTCAAAGATTGTACTACCTGTTCATTTGCTTCATCAAACTGATTAGAAATGAAAACACATGCTTGATTATATGCAGTATGCTTTGGAATGCCTTGAACTGAAGGTGTTCAATTGGTGTGATGCAGTACTTTCTGTGATGAAAGAACAATTGACCAAGGTGAAGAGCGGCAGATCCAAGAAATTTGGTTATGGTTCTATTTTGACCGCTTTCGCCTTGGAGAGAATCCCACTGATGCAACCGCAGTACATTTCACTTGGCCTACCTCCACCGACCGAACCACGGATCCAGAGATGAGTCGATCTCATGTCTCGGAATGTTGGTCAGCCCCAGATTTCTTTTTCTAAGACCTTCTTCGAGTGGTTTGACCGTCAGGAGATGGTTTATGCCAGGTTCCCATATGTTGGTATGGATTTCTGAGGTGATCCGGATTTGGTGCTGCCGGTTGGTGAGCAGTGGGGTGCCATGGGTAATTTCTCTTGACCATATCTCTGTTCATTGTTCTTTATAATGTTCTTATATTTTTATGATCAAGACTAATCAGAACTCATATGCTCATGCAGATGTTGGCCCAGTTCGACCAGTTTGAGCGACATACTACTGGAGTGCCGAGTCGATGGACTAGGCTCTTACGCATGATTGCACAGGCGGTGACTTGTTATCACTAGCATCATTAGACTAGGGTGCCCCCTAGCATTTTGAGTTTTGGGTCATTTGACCAATTTTGTCTTGGTTACAGAACATTATGTACAAACTATAAACAGTTATGAAATATATTTTTGATTTTCGGAGCTTTATCTTGGTTAAGTTACATAATCCTGTTTCATATATTGATGTGATGCTTCTTTTTATAAATGTCGCAAATGTCTATCTAACACATAATTTGCCAATGAGTCTGTTAGTGTGTTTAAACTTCTGGAAATATGTTGATATTGGATGAAATCAAACTGTCTTTCCAAAATTTTGACCCTTAGGAACATGCAATATATAGTTGGATTTCGTACAACATAGATGCTAGTGAGTTGTAGAATGATGAGCTATGAGTCTAGCCTGACGATAAGTCGGCATATGCCATGTGTGATGGCATAAGAAAGGAGTTCTATCAATGCATTGTATTCAACGATATTGTTCATAGACCTACCAATACACACTCCTTTGAAAATTACTAACTCGCCACTAGGATTGAAAATGGCCCATGCCGCAGAAGACAGGTTCCGCGAACTACGACTTGCTCCGTCGGCATATCCAACGAATGATTCCAGTAGGTTCGACATCTGCAACGAATGCAAAAAGTGGATTATTTAACCAAACTAAATGCTCTTGGCAAAAACAAAAATGTAACAAAAGCACGGGGATTACTATGCTAGATCAAGCATACTAATGCTTGAGGTACAACTCGTTACGAGGTTGCGCCAGTGGAATCCCCTCATAGTCCATCAACTTGTAGGCTCCTTTTGCTAATACTCGTTTAACAATATAGGGACCCATCCATAATGATTTGAATTTCCCTGCTCCCAATTTATCGGATTCTTGGTCGTAAAGTAAGACCAGGTCACCTTCTGAGAAGACGCGAGGTTTGACATTCTTGTCGAGCTGTGCTTTGACTCGCTTCTTATGAGCTTCGTTAGCCGGAGCTGCATCACGACGGGTTTCATCCAAATGGATTAATTCCAAGAAACGAGCCTCTTCTTCTGAGGTTCCAGGGAGAAGGTCGACTGCGAGTTTGAGGGACGAGATTTCACATTGAACCGGTAAGATTGCTTCCAGACCGTACACCAATTGAAAAGGTGTGAATATGGTTGCATTTCTTACCAATGTCTGGTATGCCCCCAAGGCTGAGTACAGGATTATGTGCCAATCCCGTTTGTGGACCCCGATCATCCTTTGCAGCATGCTCTTTAGGACTTTGTTGATTGCTTCAACTTGTCCGTTAGCTTGCAGATAGTACGGAGTAGAGCTGTCGTGGGACAGTCCTAATTTGGCAGCCAACTCAACCATCAAGTGATTGCGAAAACATGATCCATGATCTGTGACTACGGCCTGTGGAACGCCGAGTCTGGAGACTACGTGATTGAAAAAGAAAAGGGCAGTCGTTTCGCCACTATCGTTTAATGTAGGCATCACCTCGGCCCATTTGGTAAAATAGTCCACCGCGACTATTATGTACCCATGCCCCCCGGTCGAGGTGGGGTTACATGTCATGAAATCTATGCCCCATTTGGCGAATGGCCCAACAGCTACTATTGGTTGCAGTGGTTCGGGTGGTCTTCTGGTTTTGCTATCGAAAATTTGGCAAGCATGACAACTTCTAACTGCGGTTATGCAATCTTTGAACATTGTTGCCCAAAAGTATCCTGCTTGTAAAAAATTTTGCACCGTAGCATAACCGGATTGATGCCCCCCACACGTGCCTAAATGGCAGTCATTCAGGACTTTTTCGACCTCCTCAAGGGTGAGGCCCCTCCGCAGAACTGTATCGATACCGCGACGGTAAAAAGTATCACCAACGATCACGTAGTCTTTTGCTTGGTATCGAATACATCGTTGTT
Source organism: Pinus taeda (assembly GCA_000404065.3). Lineage (NCBI taxonomy): Eukaryota > Viridiplantae > Streptophyta > Pinopsida > Pinales > Pinaceae > Pinus > Pinus taeda. The sequence continues at coordinate 179,117 of APFE030143989.1, read as the reverse complement.
TCGAGCGTGAGGTATTAGACCTATATGTTTGTGTCTGGAGATAAATAATTATATCTCTGTACCACAAATCGCTTGAAGATATCATAAACAAATTTTCATCCATGATTGCTTCTTCGGATGTTGCATCGTTGGACGACGATGGGAGATCGCATAGTAACTCTGCGAATATTAGGGCTTTCTTTGATTTGGATTTTTTGAATTCCAAATCAAACTCTTGTAAAATTTCTATCCATTTTAAATATTTGCCCCCCAGCAACTGTCGCAACAATATGTAAGTCATGGGGTTGCAATCTGATAAAATGGTAGTTTTCCTGAAGAGGACGTAGTGTCGAAATCTCTGTATCTCTTGAACAGCTGCGAGGGCGAGCTTTTCAACGTAGGAGTATTTCATTTCCGTATCATTTAAGTTTCGGCTTAAATAATATATAGGATGTTCAATTCGATTGTTTTCGTGAACTAAAACCATTGCTATAGTCGTATCTGTTGCAGCCAGATACAGGTTAAAGTCTTTTTGATAATCAGGAGCATGCATTAATGACGCTTGTATTGGAGATTTCTTTAAAGCATCAAAGGAGGCTTGCGCGACCTGGTCCGAAACGAAGGGTACTTCCTTTTTCAAAAGACAAGTATAACCTTTAGCTAGTTCGGCATAATTTGGAATGAACCTCCTGAGGAAATTTGCTTTCCCTTGGAGTTTCTGAATTTGAAGCAGGTTTGAAGGTGGAGGCAAATTGATGATTTCCTGAACCTTGCAAGGGTCGAGACGAATCAAATCCTTTGAGAAGACGAAGCCAAGTAAAAGACCAGAACTAACACAAAACACACATTCGTGTGGATTTTGTCTTATCTTGTAGTGTCGGCAACGTAGAAATATTGCTCTCAAATGGTGCGGATGATCGGTTCGCTTTCACGAATGAGCTAGGAGATCATCAAGATAAGGTTGAATGATGTTTTTGATGTCATGGAAAGCATAGTTCACTGCTCTTTGAAAAGTTGCCCCTGCATTCTTCAAACCAAAGGGTAGCTTGCGATATGCGAATGTGCCCCACGGACAAATGAACGCAGTCTTTGACTGGTCCTGTGGGCGGATATTTATTTGATTATACCGGAAAATCCATCCATAAATGAAAATATTTCGCATCCGACGCATTCATCAATTATCTGGTCGATAAAGGGTGTAGGGTAGTTGTCCTTCAGACAAGCTTGATTTACATCCCTTTAATCAACGCACACTCTAATCGTTCCTTGTTTTTTCATCACAGAAACAATATTCGATACCCAATCAGTTAGAGGAACGGGGTAAATGAAACCAGCATGGAGGAGTTTTTCAACTTCCGCCTTGATGGCAACAGCTTTCTTGGGGTGCACCTGCCTTAGCCGCTGTCGTACCGGTTTGACATCTGGATACATCTTAATTTCGTGTTCAACTATGCTCGAGTTGATACCTGGAATTTCATCATATGACCAAGCAAAGACATCTCTAAACTCGTGAAAGAGAGTGCTATATATTTCCAGTTCGGAAGAAGAACAAGATTTTCCAACATGAATGTTCTCTACAACATCTGCTTTGGTCGAGATATTTATGGCAATAGTCTCTTCGATATTGGATAGGTTTCTCTCAGAATCCACCATGTTTACAGTATTCGTCAGAAAATCAAATACTGAAGGATGGTGTAGGTCGCTGAAATTATCTTCTTTCCAAGTCGGAAGATGGGAACGATGGTGGTAATCTTCCCATGATGCCCCATCAATCATCATTGATTGAATGATTCCTTCGTCTGTAGAGTGTACTAGCGACCAAGGATCTGAAGGGGTGCCATATTCCTTAGACCTATCTATCCAAATGCTTGAGGAGCGTTAACGAGGGTTTGCCTCCCATGCTGAGAACATTGATTGCTATAATATTTCCAGCGGGGTTAGAGGCAAAACTTGTGAATGATCCATTTTTATATCGTTTTCGGACATCTTTTGAATGGAAGATATCATATTGCAGGTTCCTACATTAGCCAGTTCCGCCAAATTCGTAAGAGGTGGTAGGGTAAAAGTTCCCATTAGCGTAGGGTCTTTTAGTAGGCCTACTCCGATATTATGAAGCATGCTAGGGCTTCCATGGATCATCAGAATGCTTCCCGTAACTTGCGAACTGTTGGGGAGAAAAGTTTGTTGGTCGATGATTGTAATTCCTCCTTGGGAAGTAAATGCAATTTTACTAACGTAGGTCGACACAACAGCTACCATGGCATATATCCAGGGTCTTCCCAGTAGGATGTTGTATTCAAGATTCCCGTCGATGACTTCAACATCGATTTCTACTGTTTTGCCCCCCAATTCGACTTGCAAGTTACTTAGTATCCCATACGGGGTGTATGTTCGTCCATCAAATGCTTTTAATGTTGTTGATGATCACGACAAGGATGGAGACCCTAGAGTTTTCCAGAAATCATCGACATGATAAGTGGATGCCCCTCATCAATATTTTCTAGGAACAGTTTTTTGAGGCTTTCACTGAATGAGGAAAGCTAGTGATGGCTGGTAACTGAGGGTCGTATCCTTTATGATTAAAAGATACAAGATTGGAATCCATTGGGTCAATCCCACCTATTGCTGATAATAAAGCCTACTTTTGGGAGGGGAAATTTTGCAATACCTCAAGAGTCGACATCGTGGATGGCGATTGAGCTAAATCCTCCACTATATTATAGTGATGTGCTGCTCGGGCACGAGGATTAAATGTCGATTTGTGTACTATTCCCTTTGGCGGTTTTATTGTTAATTCAGGAATGATGGGTGGTACGACTTCCGTTGAAGTCGTTGTCGAACTACTAGGTTGATCGTTATCCTTATTGTTCAACATCTGTGGATTCCCATAATCTTTAGTCCTTGTCGTTATTAGAGTATCATTCAGTTGCTTCGAGACTGACGACATTAGCACTTGGGACGGGGAAGCGTTTTCCCTAGCAACCAAATTTGTTCTTGGGTTTGGAAACGGATCAGTCAGTACAGCCGAGGTTTTTGAACTTTTGAAAGAATTTCTAAGTTATTCTTTATATGGACAGTCTCGTGTCCAGTGATCCTCGTCACATATATGACATGGAGTTTTTGGTTCGACATACCCAGAAGGGTTCGCAGAAGATTTTCTAGGAGATGAGTCTCCCTGGTTTTTCTTCTTCCCTTGTTTTTTCTTCTTGCCTCCTGGTTGCTCGGTTTCTTTGCCTTTGTCTGTTGACACGGCATTTACTTCCGAGGCTAGAAATTCCTCATTTACATCTTGACTCGAAACCATGCGAGCCTTTTTCGATGTGGCCTTCGCGGTTTTAGTGCTTGTCGTACCTATCACACCATCGCCGGCATGAGAGTCTTTGTTTGATTTAGGAGGCGGAGGAACGGAGAATTCTGGTCTAGGAGCGTCAGGGATTTTAATCGTAGAGTGTGCCAGACTGAGGACAGTACAAGTCTAGATTGTGCATGAGCAATACTTGCTCTTCAGTGACGACTCCTCCCTTTGCCACATCTTCTGTAATAGCAGGTAACAGTGACTTAATAAACCATTCAGCCAATAGCTGATCAGGAACATATGTTTTTACCATTCTACGATGACGCCGCCACTCATGAATATGATCGGATATGTGAGTGGCTGTCGTTTGTTTGAAATTGGTAAGCAGTTCAGTTCCTGTTTCGTATCTGATAGGTAACTGAAAAAGGGTTAAAACGGTTGTGGCTAGGGTACTGAAGTTATCAAACGAAGCTCTAGGCAGTTCGATATACCACTTTGCCGTCAGACCAGTTAACGTGCGCTGAAAGAGGCGAAGCCGAATCGAATCATCATTGAGAGTGTTTGACGAACACCATAGATGAAAGGTCATCACATGATTCGATGGTCTTCGCCCGGATTTCCATTAAATTTAGGAATATCCGACGGAAGTTTATGCGAAATCGCCGGCCACCAAGGGGCGTAGGCAATTGGACCATTCGTTAGTCAACTTAGATCTAGTAACTATAAAGTTGCCATGAAAGGCAACTGTTGATTCAGGCTTGGTTGAGCATACCCAGGATAAGACGAAATCATTTGAGCAGTCGGTCTTTGCATACCAGCATAATGCATTTGATGTTGGTAACTTTGGTAAGGTTGATGGGCATAACCACTATGATATGGTTGATACGGCTACCCATTACTTGCAAAGACTTGTTGTTCATATCCTTGGTAAGCCTGTTGGAATTGCGGTTGTTGGTATTGCACCAGCCATGGTTGTGAAGCCATGGACTGTTGTCCAGCACTGACTGTTTGACCAAGATGGGGATTGGTGTTCTCCATTTGAACCTGTGCCATTCCACTAGGGGGTGACTGTGGTTGTGTCGGAGGTACAAGAGATTGTTGTATTGCAACCTGCGAAATTTGAGGTCGGCATACAACTGGTGACGCTTGTACTTGCGATACTGCCACAATAGCCGGCGTAGTGGGGATGTTTGTCATAGGTGAACTTTGTCGTATTGAGCATACAACTCTTGGTTGTTGAGACAGGATTGGTACCCAACCGCTAGTTGTGATTCCAGCATAACCCAAATTCTGTTGCGAACTCATGCATGGTTGTCCTTCTGAGGAAGACAATGAAAGGGTATACGGCCCTCCATACGAAGGTAATCCAGTACTCAAAGGAATAATTTTCCTTTGGGGACCAGTTTGCCCAAATTGACCTAGTGACGAATCAATTTGTCGAGACTCAACGTAAGAGATTCCAGATATAATTCCAGACGAACAAACGGGAACAGTCCATACTGTCGAAATAGTCCCAGGATGGACTCCATCCAGCGATTAAAAGCTGGTTGGGACAGATGGCACGCCGGCGAACATTGTCGGAATAGCAGAAGGAGCTTCTGTTGTTGCTATGTCGGGTGACACAGTCCTTGATGTTGATGATTGTTTAGACATATTAAGTCTATCCAAAATATTCCTCAGCAATTCTTCAGGAACTTCCGAGGGTGGGTGAATATTTTCTGACGAAGAAGGATACAGGGCGATCCTAGCTCCAAGTTGTGTTGGAGTGCTAGACGGAGGATATTCCACAATCTCTTCTATGGCAATCAATCCAGGAGGAAGAGGCAGACCGTCAGGTCCGTAAAATATTTCTGGTGCAAAAGAAGATGTAAGTTCTGCAGCAGCAGACGGTTGGGAAGTAACACCTTCCGAATCGGCTGTAGACAGAGCCGGTTCAGGAATAGAAGTGCTAACCATCACACTAGGATCAGTTGTAATGTCCTTTTGCTGTTGCGGAATTACTTCTGTAGAGGCAGGGACTCCAGAAATGTTCAGAGTAACCGGAGTCTCTGAGGATGTTGGAGTGCTTGCTCCAACCAACCTAGGGGACTTTGATCCGGTTAGACGAGTTCGCTTTGTCTGGAATGGTTTCACTTCCGGAGTCAACGACGGTTGACTCGTAAGTCTCCCATGAGAGCCATCGTCTCCTCACTCTTTAGAGTAATGTGTTTTCCACACGAAGGCAGAATGGTGAAGCTCGTGGACCAAATGTCATTCCCCGGATCACACATCGTAAATAGTCAAATGCCATCCCTAAATGGTCTTTTCACACAAGAAATGTCTCATCGGTCTCCAGTCCATCCACCTGATGAGCGCGAGTGATTCAGGAAGATGTGACTGAAACCCAGGGGGCATGCACCTTGGTCTGCTTCGGCAGGGAAACTCTGGGTATAGGGTAGGTTTTGGCGAAGGATATATGACTAGTCCAATACCCGTCCATATAGGAAAATGGGATTAGACTGGATAAGATACCTCCGTTAGAAGGTCGACCTTTCTCGATAGAACAAATGTTTTTTTCTGCAAATTGAAGGGTAACCTGGAAACTCTACTTCGCTATACCTGGGGGCATGCAAACCTTTCTGCATGCAAGCGAAGAGCCACTATTTATTTTTTAAATTTGTAGGACCTCTAACCCTTTAAACCCGTAAGGCTAGTTGTTTCCTAACTTGCATAAAGAAAGGATCCGTGGAAAAATTTGAAGAGATGTAAGCCACTTCAAAATAGCATCTCGAATGAGACATTCTTATCATACGACTGGCGAGCAATGTTGTCGCAGAGGTCAAAGCTCGTTAAAAAATAAACTCTCCACGAGCAGTTTTAGCACATAGTTCAAGCTCGTTAAAAAATAAACATAAGTCATGAGCAAATGTTTTCCCCAGCATTTAAGCTCATTAAAAAATGAACCAGTAAATAACCATTGTGAATACCTTATCGCCAGCTTTTGAGCCTTGGTCGTGTTCTCGCGATCACCTCCACTCTGTTTTTAGCCGATCATTCACCCCCACATGATTGTTTACCCCTTTGAGGAACATCTGCGAAGAGTGATTCTGTTAGCCATCCTTGTGACACTCCCGTGATTGGAAAATTCCAAATCTTCCCTGGAATCAGCTGCTACCCGAAACCATCACTCGTTCCTCGAAAACGAGTCTTCTTTAAGCTCTTTTCACCTAAATCGTAAAATATGAAAAGATTACCGAGCGATTGGCCTCTCCGGATCGTTAAAGGCATCGGAAGTGCTATCCCTCCTCTCGATTTTAATCTTTTTGGACCTGAGGGATTATTACACAAAAAGATCGAGCGCTTGTCTTGTTCGGCTCGTTAAAACTATCGAAAATTCATCCCTTTTGTATTATTTTACGCTTTTTCGGACTTAAGGGATTATACAACGAAAAATAATCTTTGGAGTATCCTTTTCGTTTCTTTCAAACTCTCTAAAATTGAAAGAGACCGAGTTATCTTTGTCGTTAAACTCGTTAAAACCGAATAGCGACAAACTCATCCAAATGGACAAAAACAAGTTTCATTGTCGCTAGGCTCGCTAATATATAGCGACAAGTTCGCCTGAAGGGCGGATTATAGAACAAGCATATGTTATCCTCCTCAAGCTTGACAAAAATAAAGAGGTACTGGTCAGTAATGACTGGGGAAAAATTAGGAAGAAAACTTGAAAAAACTTTATTGGTAGCAAGTCGCTCTTGAACATGACACTTTCTCTCCGCATCTGAGTCGGGTTGGGTTGTTCCGTTCACTGGTCATATCACCATTGGTCTGTCGCACCATCCATCTTTGGGGTTAACGCTACCAATCCATCGTCAGTGTCACCGATATGTTCAAGAGAAGTCACTCAGAGAATTCACCTATGTCTCACCCGCTGCAATACATTCAGGCTCCATTCTTTCATGACCACCACCCTGAACCCTGTATCATCAAATCGTTTTCACCTCCAGAATCATTTGCTTAATTTTGTGTCGTAGATGTGGGATTCATTAAGGCCCTCCTACGACGGGTCACTTCTTGTTGACATCAACTCATTATCCAAGAAGTCGACCTAGGAACAACCCTTTCAGTACTTTGAAGCTTGCATGCCTCAATGGCAAGTTTCTCACTTTCGACGACAGGTTTACATCAATGGCCTTCGACTGAGAGATTTGACGTGGTGTTTGATGCCAAGTCCTTTTTCACACCATGTGAATTGTACTATAGTACCTTGAGGGTCATTGTCATTATTGGTGATTCCTCTCGCGCCTGTTAACAGCTTACATCTTTGGCTGGTAATCAGGCGATGTCTTTCCATGTTCGACTCCAAAACATCTTTCACGTGGATCGACTTGTACTCCGAGTGATGATTGAACGAGTTTTGAAGACCCCGGATCTAGTTTCATCCATCTGGGCTGCGATATATTCAGGAATATAACAGCATCAAGTGTACATCATTGCCGAACAGATGATCATCCAGATCAAAGGATGATGTGTCCATATCATCAGTCTGTCACACAGACGATTGTCTGTCCTATGTACATGAAAATGAATTTATAAAGCTAAGCATGGGAATGCCCGCCTCAGCTAGATCATGA
>APFE030143989.1:112242-154626 GCA_000404065.3 Pinus taeda | reverse complement strand
AACAGTTCAGAGGCATGTAGCCACACATTTCTTCTCAGAGATAAGCTACCATCGCCCTAGCTGGTTTATTTCCATTTCTGGTTGTAAGCATATTTCAGTATTTTCCATTAATGAAATGAAGTATTATTTCCGCTGCATCTTTGTGTATATGGTTATCTCTGTATTTTATTGTGTTCCTGTTTAAATCTGGATCACTAAAGAGCTTCCACCCTCTAGAGGGAAACATGATCATAGCATCACTTTGGTCCCAAGGGAAAAACCTCCAAATGTGCGCCCATATAGATATCCTTTTGCCCAAATGAATGAAATTGAAAAAATCATCAAGGAACTCCTTGAAGCTGGTGTTATTTGTCCTAGTATCAGTCCTTATTCATCGCCAGTGGTCATGGTGCTCAAGAAAGATGGGGAATTGTGCATGTGTCTAGACTTCAGGGCCCTCAACAAACTCACAGTCAAAGACAAATTCCCTATCCCGATTGTTGATGATTTGCTTGATGAACTACATGGTGCTCAATTCTTTACTAAGCTAGATCTTCGCTCGCGCTATCACCAAATACGCATGAAAGAAGTAGACATTCCCAAGACTACTTTCCAAACTCATGAAGGCCATTATGAATTCTTGGTCATTCCATTTGGTCTCTGTAATGCCCCATCCACTTTTCAATGCCTCATGAATCACCTACTGAAACCATATCTCCATAAATTTTTCCTCATTTTCTTTGATGGCATTCTCATCTACAGCCTGACCTGGGAAAAACATCTTCAGCATGTAGACCTGCTCTTGCAACTACTCCGGAATCACAAATTATTTGTCAAATTATCCAAGTGTTCTTTTTGCATGGAAGAAGTCAAGTATTTGGGCCAAATTGTGCGTCGTGAAGGTGTCCGAGTGGATCCCAAAAAGATACATGCAATGCAAGATTGGCCCCAACCAAAAACCCTGAAGAGTTTGAGGGGATTCTTGGGTCTCACCAACTATTATCGCAAATTTGTCAGCAATTATGGTCACATTGCTAGAGCCCTCACTAACCTTCTCAAGAAAAATTCATTCCTTTGGACTGATGCAACACAACTGGCGTTTATGGCTCTCAAACAGGCCATGTGTTCCACTCCCGTATTGGCACTACCCGACTTCACCAAAACTTTTGTGATTGAATGTGATGCTTTAGGTGCGGGTATTGGTGTGGTCTTAATGCTCGAAGGTCGACCCTTGGCTTTCACCAGCCAACAACTAAGTGGGAAACATCTGGGACAATCTACCTATGAGAAGGAGATGATGGCCATCTTACATGCAATGGATACCTAGTGACCATACTTATTGGGGTAGTGTTTCCAAATCCACACAGACAATCAAAGCCTCAAATATTTTTTGGAGCAACATCTATCCTCGCCCCAGCAAAATAAATGGCTGGCCAAAATGTTGGGATATGATTATGAGATAATTTACAAAAATGGGTGTGACAATGTAGTAGTGGATGCTTTATCACATCAATTTGAGGATGAAAGCACCCTGCTATCAATTTCTCTTCCCATACCAGATTGGATTGAAGAAGCCCTCAAGCAATGGTTTTCACGCCCCTCTCTCTCCCAACTCATTAATAACTTGAGAGAAGATCCTAATTCCTCAATTGGCTACTCTTGGAAGGATGATATTCTTCGCTACAAGGATAGAGTAGTTATATTGCCGACATCCAATCTCAAAATGTGCATCTTGGCAGAGTTTCACTCATCTCCAACTACAGGCCATGCAAGCTTTCAGAAGATTGATGCTCGCACTCGTCGTTCTTTCTTTTGGACAGGCATGAAAACTGACATTCTTACTTTTGTAGCTGAATGTGATGTGTGTCAATGCCACAAAGGAGAAACAGTCAAGTTACCAGGAACGTTACAACCGTTGTCAATCCCTACTTCCATCTGGACGGATGTTTCTATGGATTTCATTACAGGTCTTCCGAAGTCAGCAAACAAATCAATCATCATGGTGGTTGTGGACAGACTTTCTAAATATGCTCATTTTTGTGCTCTACCCAACCCATTTACCCCCACTTTGGTGGCTCAAACTTTCATGGACCGGATCTTCAAACTACATGGAATGCCCACTTCCATTGTGTCTGATCGTAACCCGACTTTCACCAGTAACTTTTGGCAAGAACTTTTCAAGCTCCAAGGCACCCAACTCTAACTAAGTACTTCCTATCAGCCCCAAACTGAAGCAGTTTCACTTCAGAGAAGCAACATCAATGGGTACAGTGGCTACCTTTAGCTGAATGGTGGTATAATACTATCATGAAGCCACCAAGATGACTCCATATGAAGCAGTGTACGGACAACTCCCACCTTCACCTATTTCTTATGTCCTTGGATGCTCTAAGGTGCAAGCAGTGGATCAACTCCTACAGAACGGTGCAACCATGCTAGCCCGTCTCAAAGATAATCTCCATCAAGCTTAGAATCGAATGAAGCAACAGGCAGACCAACATCATTCAGAGCACACATTTCAAGAAGGGGATTAGGTATTCCTGTGGCTGCAACTATATAAGAAAACATCGTTGAAAGAAAAGGGCGGCCAAAAATTAGCTCCAAAATTATACGAACCTTATCAAATACTTCAGTGCATTGGAGCAGTAGCCTACAAGATGGCCTTTCCACCAACTTCAAAAATTCATCCAGTCTTCCATGTATCATGCCTCAAGAAAGTGGTGGGGAACAATTGCGGAATTTAAACCTGTCTACCTGAATTGGATGAAGAAGGTTCACTCTGGCTCCAACCTGAACAAGTCCTCGATACGTGAGAACAACATCTGGGTAGCCGCATGATCAAGGAAGTCCTCATCAAGTGGAAAGACACCTCTCCAGAAGATGCAACCTGGGAACCAGCCACTATTCTTCAGCGTTTTGCACAACTTCAGCCTTGAGGACAAGGCTTCTTTTTATGGGGGAGGGCATGTTAGGGTCCAACCCTAACCTCTTTATTTATGTAATAGGGTCGAGTCATAGTTATAGTTAGTCAAAGATTCAATAAAGCTTGTATTAATAATTGGAAGTGGTTGACCCGCATTCAAGAAAGGGATCACAGTTAGTTGCAAATGGGCCATGGTATTAGATAGATGGTATTGAGCGAACCATGGTAATGACCCATGGTATTGTATGTATGAATCCTATATAAAGGATAGAGACTCCCATTTGGAGATATCGAGTCTTATTTTGTAATCAAGCTTTGCTCTGCTGGAGGTTGCCCCCTCGAAGAGGCAAGTGAACATTGCTTTCATCTCTGAATAATAAAATACTTGTTGTTTTTCTTATTTTGTTCTATGTTCTGGATTGTATTTCTTCACATATTTGGTATTCTGGAATTTCTCGCAGGTCAAGAGCATAACACTATATATATAAGTTATTTTCAGATTTTTAGAGTATGTTGGGGAATATTGTGTATATTTAAAGGTAAGTTATCTTCCATACCATAATATCTCTAATTAATGATTTTGTTAAGGGAAATTCTCAATTTTGTAATTTTGTCGAATAATAAATATTTTTAGATAAATAAAATTAGGAGAAATAAGTTGTGGAAGTATTAAATAAATTTTGGCGAAAAGGCAATGGTTGGGACCTAGGAAAAGAAGAAAAATCCAAGTGAAGATAAGTTGTGGAGATTACCAAGAATGGAAATTGAACCATGGTAAGAATCAAATCATGGTATATAAATCATAGTGTGAAAGAAATCTAACCATGGTATGAGGAAGGGAAAACAACAATAAAAGGAAGGCTAGAGCTTCTTTTTGATCATTCTATTTTGGCATTTCATTTCTAATTTGGAGTGTTCACTTGACCTGTTGAGCCAAGTCAATAAGTGTTGTTTAGCACAGGGATTTCCAAACAGAAAATCCCAGCTCTCTTTCGGTGAACCTAGAGTGTCACCCTAGGAGAGAAATTTGGAGCTGATTGGATATTTATTTTCCTAAATTTTGTGAGTCATTTCATCTCTGCAATAAGTGGCATGAATTTTTCAGGAGGACATAGTAGCAGAAATAGAGTTGCTTGGAGGAGGAAATTGTCCGGGAAATTTTCCTAAAGAATTTTTAGGAATTTTGCTTGGAGGAGGATGAATTGCCTTATGGAGTTTTAGAGCCTAAGATTGTTGTATTTGTGTGGGTCGAATTCTTCTTAGGGCTTGTGCTGAGGGCTTTTTGAGACGTTTTGTTGAATAGTTGTCAAGAAGATTTGTGTTGGAAATAGTTGGAACCTCTCTCTACTATTTCACAAGTTATTTTCTTAGTGATTTCTCAGTTATTTGGTGGAGGATTTTGGGTGGAGTAGTTGTAATTTTTTTAGTGGAACAGAGAGCTGGACAATGGGTAAATTCACATAATTTTGGGTAATTCTGGGAGGTTGGAATTTAGTACAAAATATTTTCGCGTTTTTTTTAGTCCGAGGTTATGGAGCATTGTCCTAATTTTTTAGAATTTTTTGGGCAATATTTGAGCCTGAAATCCTCATTCTTATAGTAGAGTGAATTGTTGGTTTAGCTGAGTATTTCACACTATATTGGGCATTCTGGGTCAGCTGGAATTAGCTCAAAATATTTTTGGGTTTTATTATTTGGGGTGTGAGGAGCCTCTTTTTAATTTTTCATAATTTTGAGGGGTCATTTTGCAATTTACCTCTAGCAACAGTGGTAGCAACAACAACATTATTTTCTCAGTAATTTGCACATTTTAGGAATTTCTAGGTCAACTAGAAATAGCCCAATATTTTTCTGGGTTTGGTAGATATGGGTGAGAGAAGCCTCTAGTTAATTTTGCGGAATTTTTGGAGCAAATTTGATGGCATAAATCACAGTTCAACTCTAGCAACAACAACAAAATTTTTTGGGTAGTATATTGGGACATATTGAGCCATTTCAGTTGGAGTTTTGCTTAGATATTCACCTAAGTATCTCATGCTTGCATTAGCAAGCCCAGGATCAATCATTCTACTCTATTGTACTCAGCTCTAGAGAAAATTTAATAAAAGGGCTCAGATTTGTTTCTAATGTTCTATGGTTTATTGATCTATTTATGCTCATGTAAAAATTGTGCTTGCATGATCCTATTTTCTCGCTATATCTTAGTGCATGTTTTTCGTATTCATTGTATTTCCTAGTTTGGGATATTACAATGGTATCAAAGCATGATCTTGGCTATTTGTGGGGAAGCTAACAAGATCATGGAGGTGTAGGCATGCATGCACAATGATTGGTGAAATTTTTGGATATTACAATGGCGCAAAAGGGGAGGAGTACACGGGATATCATGGAGAAGATCCTTAGAAACAATGAAGAGATGATAGAGATGTTAGCCCAATTGTGTATCAGTAAGGGAATATAATTTAGCTATCCCCATCCTTATAACAGAGGCACTAGATATGTGCATTCCATGGGAATGAAGCCACTTACACCATGTGGGAAAAGTCAGCAGAATCAAGACACCCGACCTCCTCAAGAGGAGTGGACAGGATGATAGAAGTTAGATGATGAGACTAGGAGGAGATCTTAGTTCCTACCATGGGGCCTAGGGTGTAGGTACATTGATAGCGAGCCTAAGCATGAGGGTGAATAGCAAATTGAGGGCGTGTAGGATTGTGAGGAGCATGTGGATACACCCAATGTGACACAAGATTCGCCCTTGTTGGAGTTTTCTTTGGTAGCCTCGGCTGGCACATTGGTGGAGACAATGGATCATACATCCATTGATGAGGTGCCATGGGAAACAGAGTTACCCACCATTGATGAGGTGTCAGGAGACATATCCCTGGTTAATGAGGTTTCAGGAGACACAGAGGTACCCAAAGTTGTGATCAAGTTTACAGATGTTAGCCACCCACAATAGTTTCATCAACTTCATGTCAACCTTCTAACACTTAAAAAGAAGGCCATGACAGTGCGAGAGACCATTCTGTAGTTGAACTAGGAGTTGGATGGCATGAGAGCAGTTTGTGCCGAGTCATCAACCAAACTAACACACATTGGGGAACGGTTGGATTCTAGAATGGTACAGTTAAAGGAGTACACATTGGAGCATCGAAGTAGCCCTCTTCAAGCATACATAGGTAGGGATGATAACATTGTTTTGTTGCCTCTTTACTTTGGGGAGAGAGAGGCAGAGCTACCTAGATAGATCTCATGTGTTGACCATGATTATGAGATGAGGCAACATGAGTTGCGCATGGCACAACATTTGTAGGTTGGAGTTGTTGCACGTACGGGTACACATGCATCCGACCTTGCCCTTGGGGTTGGATGGCGTGAGTTTCTGAGTTGGTACCCAGTGAAGGTTATATTTATGGAGACGATGGTAGTTGGGAGTAGAACTCAGCAAGATATTCCAAACATTGGGGATACTAGAGGCCCAGGTTGGCATTTGGATCCAGGCGGGGCTTCCTACCATATACTTGAGATGTAGGATGACGGTTGTTGTGATCCAAGTAGGATTCCCCAGCACATCATGGATGTGGCTGGTGAGGGAATTGGCAGTGTGATGGATCCAGTGACTAAGCATCCACACACTTTTAGATCTCCATCAACATTAGTGACGGGTTGGGTTGATAGGGGAGCAAGTAGACTTTGCATGGTTTTTGAGCATGTTGGTTGTGCATGGAGGCACAGGATGATCAACATACTCTGGCAAGAGTTTGTTGGAGGAGGTGGTATTGGTAGGCTACCAGATAGTGCCTTGTATGGGGCAGAGGGTTCTCCCTAGTTATGTGGGGCACATTGGTCGTGGAGGAACAACAGGAGGCACAGGATGATCAACATACTCTGGCAAGAGTTTGTTAGAGGAGGTGGTATTGGTAGGCTACCAGATAGTGCCTTGTATGGGGCAGAGGGTTCTCCCCAGTTATGTGGGGCACATTGGTCGTGGAGGAACAACACAGTGGTGGCATTGCCACTAGTACATAGGGGGATTCATCTCTCGTGTCTCTCAAGGATATTTTGGATGTGAGGCCCATACGACATAGGGTATGGTGATGTGACTGTGGAGGTGGTGATACCAATAGGGTGTGCACAGACACATACTCTCTCAACTTTAGATCATAGCATCCACTAGCACGTAGGAGCATGCAACATTGAGCAGTGGTATGCAGGTGAGCACGTAGATACGTGGCAATGTGTTATGGTGTTTGTATATGCAACATGGAGTGCAAGGAGTGAATTACACCACATCGAGTTTTCCAGTGGAGTGGCAGATGCATTGACACATATGGGATTCCATATGGTATAAGGTGGTATGATAGTGAGGGTTGGTATCCAGTGGTGCACGGAGTTGTGCCTCAGAGTTCAATGTTATGCAGAGGAGTGCACAGGTGTGTATTTATGTACAGGAAAGCATGATGATGCACAGAAGATTATTGTAGTGTTTCCATCGGAGAGATATCCTGACAAGGACATCAGGCACACCATTAGGTTTGGCACACCAAGATTTGGAGAGCGAATTGATCACAGGGTTGACCGTGAGCTTCCATTTATCACTCTCCAGCATTGCACACTGACACGGGGGACTTGGCTATTGTCTCTTAATGCTCTCATCATGAGCAACGAGACCCAAGAGGTTCATATGAGACAGTTGGACATGACACACTACATCATGAGAGAGGCTTTCCAACCATGGCATATGGTTCAGGTGCAAATTGGCAGGTGCAGGCTTGGAGATGGTTGGATTTATTGTAGGGGTAGCATGTGCTCTACCCTTGAGCCCACATTTAGGGGATGCATGACACTTACTGGGAAAGATATTATGAGATGTCATAGGAGAACATACAGTGGTTGGTGGTCCCATTTGGCAGGTG
This sequence comes from Pinus taeda, assembly GCA_000404065.3. Lineage (NCBI taxonomy): Eukaryota > Viridiplantae > Streptophyta > Pinopsida > Pinales > Pinaceae > Pinus > Pinus taeda. The sequence goes on along the minus strand of APFE030143989.1, from coordinate 146,805 downwards.
GATGTCTAGACTCACAGTAATTTTGGGCAAAATATACTAGAGACAGGATAATAGATCTCATAGTGTGGTATGGCAAGCATAGGGAAATATTGCACACACCAGACTGATTCATAATGTATAGAGTTGTTATAGACATATTTGGGCACTGCAACCCCAATATTATATGTCAATAAACCAAGGGTTTTTAACCCCTAAAAGTGTTGTTTCATACCCTAAAGGATCATGGTCAATTGATTACATCATTCCCCAGAAGTCCACCTGAAAAACCACTCAGAACTGGCCAAAACTGGACCATACTGATTGCTCCACTGTCAGGGTGCGATGCATACTGACTCCTACACTAGCCAGGTGAAATGCATACTGAAGAGGCCTTCTTTGGTGTGCGATGAGCGAGAATGGACAAATGTCTGAGACAGTTTGCTAAGTGGATGCTCATGGAATCTTCTAGAAACTTCTCCCATGACACTTGCCTCTCTGAATTCGCCCAGGGATGAGTAAGAGATCCAAGAAATCTCCAAGTGGAACCAAGAACAACAAGTGGAATGACACTAATCAAAAACCTAGAGGTGACTCACACCCTAGCAGACATCTATAAATGGATCCCTCATCTGAGAGATCTAGAGGCTAGAATTTTGTGATTTGTAAGGAAGTGCTGAAAATTTTCCTTTGAGAAGGAACATTGTATTGCTGGGTGATCTTGATTTTCATGAGATGAAGAGGGCTTTGATGCTAGGAGGATGATGCTAGATCAGACAACTGGCTTGTAATCCTCTCTTCTATTATTAATAAAGTTCTTTGAGTTTCCCTCCATACAATCGTGTATTTGTGAATGTTGTTATTTGTAAATGCCAGGTTGGTCCCTTTGTTTCTCTCTTATCTATCATACATAGAGGAAATCACAAATTGCTTTGATTGTTTGTTTCTAGGGTAGCTGCCACTCCTAGTGGGACTAGCAAATCGAAAATACACTAGTTTTCCCGGAAACAAAATGGCGACTCTGCTGGGGATCGAATAGTTTGTTTGTTTGTTGTTGTTGTTTGCTTTATAAACTATAGACGGAGCCTGAAGTTAGCCAGATAACCTTCAAAATGCTCTTGCTATGCAATTGCAGAGTAGATGAATGTTGCTTCAGTCAATCTCCGGTTTAGTTTATGAACTGAACATCTGACTTACAAGCATCCTAGATGCCCTTTTGGTGGCTAATTAACCTCCCAAGATCATACCCCTGTACTTTTCTCTTTACTGTCCATAATAGCTCATCTTAATCCACTGAAATCAGCTGCAAATTTGAGCCAAAACCCATCTCAGTTGCGCTCCCTGGCCCATCGCACTGCCTATAACTGGAAACCAGTATGCATCGCACTTCCTGAGTGTAGCGGGTGTGATGCATCCCTGTTTCTGTGAAGCAAAAGTGCGATGACTGAGTAATTCTATTTCTCTCCTTGAAATTTGGATTTTTTTGTCTTTGTTTCCAACTCTGTTTAGTTGCTTTTTGCTACTTATGAACAATATCTCATTACTGAAGCATGTTTGCATTACATTGTTTAGCCTCCATTGATAAGGATTGATAAGGATTAGTAAATGTTTTTCTGTATTTGTCCATCATTTACAATCTATTGTCGAAAAGTTACTTAAATTGATCTATCGTTTTGGTGCAAAAAGTGTCGTAACTGTCATTTTTGTGTCGAAAAGAGAAGTGTCGTTGAGTCTTCCTTCCCTAGGTAGTCGATTGAACTTTTTGATTTGTATTTGATTTGATTTATTGTTTTTTGAAGTGTCAAAAGCATTTTCTATTTGAAATTGAAAAGTGTCATTTATTCTTCCTTTCCATTTTGAAACGAAATTGTCGAAATGTCGCTTTGAGTGAAATGTTTCAGATCTATACTTAGTTCTCTTTTTGGCATTCCTCACATTAAGGGGACGAAAAACAAATACATGCATTTCCATTTGCATTTAGATTGCGTGTGAAAGATGATTTAGGAAAAGTGCATTTAGTGTGTGTTCTTTGCTCTTTGGTTGAAAGAATCGAAATCTTCTTTCCTTAGTAGCTAGGATTTTCATTGTTAAAAATAAACAACGATTGTTTATCATTGTAGATTGCATTTAGGAATTTTACATCTACATCACGCGGTGAACCATTGAAAGGAAAACTTCTAAGCAAGATCAACTCTAAAATAAATTTCAATGAACTTGACAACGCTTTGGAACCTAATGCAACACACTTAGAGGTTTAGGCTAGAGACGTGTTCTGGCGTTGTAAAATCTAGTAACTATTGTTTTCATCGAAGGTTGGGTGATTCCTCCTCTTTGATACGACAAGTGCTAGCACGGACTTGTGCTCCCTGTACTGTCGAGTATATATTGGGAGACCATAATAGGCTTATATCCTTTATCCAGAGGAAGTCGTGTCTGCCGCCCTATCGATCGCAATGCACTGAACACAACATTCGAGAAGATTGACTACCGTACATAAGTCCTTGGTAATTTCTCTTTAATCAACCACCAAGGAATATATTGCAGTTTTGCAATTTGTTTGGTAATCCCTCTATCTAGATATCCATAGTAGTCAATTTCGTTCCTTTTCGACTCCTTCAAAGAAAAGGTCCATCTGAGCACTTGTCACTTCAAGCTCATTAAAAATTGAAGGGGACTAGAGTCATCTTTAGCTTTTTCTCGACTCTTAAAAATTGAAAAAGCAAAGTTGTATCAAAGCGTCATTAAAATTTATTAAATTCGGAATAACATCCTTGTTCCTTCGTTGATATTAGGTTGAGATAATGGAGTCTAGCAATCATGGAATCCCTCTCGAGGGGAATCCTAGTCCATTTTCTTCTTCGGGAAATATTGATGCTCTGTATATGGCCACATTGTCCCTTCCAGCACTCACAATTGGTCTGCTGGTATGGCTATTCTCAACCTCTATTGTTAAAAATATCGCAATACCTTAGCAATCGAATCAGCAACCATTTGATACTAAAGTTGACCCTTCACCTTCTACTTCATTTGTTTCTCCCTCCCCTTCTTCCTCTTCGCTTGGTGAAAATGGTGATATTAGTAACCAAGTAGCTGAGAAGAAGAAGAAGAAGTCAGTTAAGCAAGGGGGAAACCATGAATCATATGGTGAAAATCCACACACAAAATTTCCCAGATATCCTTGTTTAATTTGCAGAGGAAACCATTTTCATCGAGATAGTCCTTGCCTTCCATAGATCTTGAGAGAATGGTCTCCCCATTCGCACCGTGCGGTGTCATCAACCTCTGGCGATCATGTTGACAGCACACCATCAACTAGTAAAAATGAAGTTCCTGGATAGAAAGGAAAGGTCAAAATTCCATGTGGATTATGTGAAGGGGAACATCACCTTCCTTGTTGTCCTTTTTTGGATGAGGCCAAAAAAGTCTTGTGTAACCGTCCTGCTTCACCACAATGACTTCCATCTGGATACAAGAAACTCTCCCCAAGTCCTTTACTAGTTGAAAATCCGACTGACACGACTCAATTGTCAGTCGAAACACCTATCATTAAGGGTGAATCTTCTGAGTCCATACAGGACCAAAGTCAGCAGGTCGAGATGGTAGTCGACAAAGTTTTGCCTTCAGAAGGTCCACCTTCAGATGACACCATTCCCAAAGAGAATGAGAATGATACTGTTCAAATTCTTTTTATTACTTCAGATTCCAATGAACTCGGGGGCAATCCGCCTGTTCCTTCACAACAGGAAGGGAATCCCCCAGTTCCCACTACTCAAGGGGTTAATTCAACCATTTATTCGGTACTCCCTCCAAGCAGTCTAGTCGCTTCCTTCGATTGGAATCGACTAGCAAGATCTCGCCTTCCTTCTAATGTACCATTCCAAATCATAGTACAAGTTCACAAAATGATCATGTCTGGCACTATCATAGAGGAAGGGGCTTCAATGAGTATCCTTTCCTCAACTGCTTGGAAAGCACTTGGTTCGCCATCGCTTATGCCTATTACTCAAAATTTGTCAAACTTTAACAAAGGAACCAGTCGACTGTTATGGATCCTTCCTAAGTTACCGATAACTTTGAGAAGGAAAACCGTTCACTTGAACGTGATGGTAGTCCAAGGACCGTTAGATTACAATCTCCTCCTTGAGCATGACTATGTTTACAACATGGAAGCTATTATCTCAACACTCTTTCGAGTGATGTGTTTCCTGCATGAAGGAAAAATTGTCACTGTTGACCAGCTTTCATTTCCCGGTTCAAGCACAGCTTCAAGACAAACATCATCCCTAAATGGTCCTTTTGCATCAAGAATGTCTCCTCAACCTTCATTCCATCCACCTAACTACCGTGAGTAGTCTGGTGAATGTAATGAAGATTAGGGGGCATGCACCCTAGTTTGCTGAGGCGGTCGAACCCAACTGAAAAGATAGGTTTCCCTATAGGTTGTGTGATTGGAGGTTTTATCTCACACCATTCACCTTTGTTTATTTGATGGACAAAGCCAAGGAAGTATTTTGTCTAACCACTGACAAAAAGAATCCTGCTTAATCACAGTGATTTCCATTTGGTTACCAGGAGACTCTCCTTTTCTTGATGTCTTGGGGCATGCAAACCTTTTTATGCAAGCAAAAAAAAGACATATTTCATTTTTTAGCTTTTTAGTTTTTTAGTTTTTCAACTTCTTAGGTTAGGTGATTGGTCTAACACACCATTCACCTTTGTCTGCGCCACAGACGAAGCAAAGGAAGTGTTTTGTCCAACTGCTGATGAAAACATCCTACCTAACCTCAGTAGTTCCTTAGCTTTTAGTTTCTTTTAGCTTTTTAGCTTTTTAGTCTTGTCATTTCTAACTCGCATAAAAAGAGGCTGAGCATATGTTATCCCACAGTTCAAGCTCATTTAAAAAAAAATGAACTGGGCCATGAGAAATGTTAACGCAAGGTTCATGCTCATTAAAAAATAAACCCGCCACTGAGCATATGTTCCCCCAGAGTTCAAGCTCGTTAAAAAATGAACCCACCTTCGGTAAATAACCTTTGTGATTGCCATAATATCAGCCTTTTGAGCCTTGGTTGTGTTCCTACCATCACCTCGATCGTTTTGGCCGATCATACGATTCCACTTGATTGTTTACCTTTTTGAGGAATAGCTATGACGAGTGGTCCTATTAGCCACCCTCTTCACATCACCATGTTTTGAGAAGTTCCAAGCTTACCTGGAACTAGTAGCTACCCTAAAAACCACTCGTTCCTCAAAAAACGAGTCTACTTTAAACTCTTTTCAGACTCATTAAATATGGAAAGATTGTCGAGCTATTGGCCTCTCCAGCTCGCTAAAGTGATTGGAAGTGCCATCCCTCCTGTATATTTTAATCTTTTTCGGACCTGAGGGATTATCTCATGAAAAATTTCGAGCGCTTGTTTGAACGAGTTTGAAGACCTCGGATCTAGTTTCATCCATCTGGGCTATAATATATTCAGGAATACAAAGACATAAAATGTACACAGAAGCTACACAGATGATCATCCAAGCTAAGGGATGATGAATCTACATATAAAGGATCACCAGTCTGCAACTGCAGGCGATTATCTGTTCTATGTACAAGGAAATGAATTTATAAAGCTGAGCATGGGAATGCCCACCTCAGCTAGATCATGGAAAATTATATTGTGATGATATATTGTATTGTATCTTATACAGGTCACCTTCCATGTCGAATACCTCGGATCCTCATGATAAAGCATTTCACCCAACATCAAAGGATTTATGACTTCATGCTTTAGGGGGCAACTGTTAAAGACATATTTGGGCACTGCAACCCCAATCTTATATGTCGATAAACCAAGGGATTTTTAACCCCTAAAAGTGTTGTTTCATACCCTAAAGGATCAAGGTCAACTGATTACATCATTCCCCAGAAGTTCCACCTGAAAAACCACTTAGAACTGGCCAAAACTAGACCATACTGACTGCTCCACTATCAGGGTGCGATGCATACTGGCTCCTACACTAGCCAAGTCCAATGCATACTGAAGATCCCTTCTTTGGGGTGCGATGAGCGAGAATGGACAAATGTTTGAGACAGTTTGCTAAGTGGATGCTCATGGAATCTTCTAGAAACTTCTCCCATGACACTTGCCTCTCTGAATTCGCCCAGGGATGAGTAAGATATCCAAGAAATCTCCAAGTGGAACCAAGAACAACAAGTGGAATGACACTAATCAAAAACCTAGAGGTGACTCACACCCTTGCAGACATCTATAAATGGATCCCTCATATGAGAGATCTAAAGGCTCGAATTTTGTAATTTGTAAGGAAGTGTTGATAATTTGCCTTTGAGAAGGAACACTCTATTGTTGGGTGATCTTTCTTTTCATGAGGTGAAGAGGGCTTTGATGCTAGGAGGATGATGCTAGATCAGACAACTGGCTTGTAATCCTCTCTTCTATTATTAATAAAGTTCTATGAGTTTCCCTCCATACAATCGTGTATTTGTGAATGTTGTTATGTGTAAATGCAATTGTATGCTCATTGTATTTCTGATTCTGTAATGCTTATGATATCATAGATTGAGATGCTTTGATGGTGTTGTGTTGCTTCATTTCTACAGGTATTCTCTAAGCTGGACAAGTAGAAGAAGAGTTGCAAGCTTTGTTAAGGAGGAGAGAAATCAAGCAAGGAGTCAAGCGGAAGATCTGGGTTGGTCCCTTTGCTTCTCTTTTATCTATCATACATAGAGGAAATCTCAAATTGCTTTGATTGTTTGTTTCTAGGATAGCTGCCAATCCTAGTGGGACTAGCAAATCGAAAAGACACTAGTTTTCCTAAAAACAACAACATATATATTGATTGCATGCAGGGACCCGAGACATGGTACAAGTTGGTGCCAATAGTTGTCAAGAGTTTGTCGTAGCCGATATGGCTATGGGATCCAGGGATTTGGTTGGATGATTGGTCACTCTATTTTGTGATGAGCATGATCAGGGCAGAGAGTGATTCAACTCTCTTGGTTTGACATATGGGGGAGCACCAAGGCATTCGTCACATAAAAAGCCCATTTTTCATTATTACTGCTCTACACCAAGATTGGAAGTAGATGGATAGAATTTGATATCATGGAGATTCCAAGGTAGGATGAGCTTGGCCTTCACAGATTTTTCACCATCAAGTTCCAGGAGAGGAGGATACAGTGTATGCACAATGGGCAATATGCCATAGTCAGAGTGGTGAAGCATCGGCATGGTGGCACCCTTTTGAGATTGGAATGGTATCTGGGAATCACAGGATTTCACAATTCAGCTACCCTTAGAGGTGATTTGGTTCCTATAGGGGGAGATCATTTAAATCTTCCATTAGGTTTTAGTGGTTTACTATTGGCATGGGGGACCTCACCATCATGGCAGGCTGGTCAACAGAAGGATACTAGGAGAAGTTCATGTGGGAGAGACTTCACCCCCCCATGGATTGTGTTGTATCTTCAGGAGTTTACTCTTGGAGTACATGAGGCGGAATACTCAATAGGGCAACTTCATGGTAAGTTGGACAGAGTCCTACATTATCATGACACTGTACTTATTGATAGTATCCAGAGGGCTTCCAATACTTGTATATGGTTGGACAAAGAGTGGAGCACGGTGTGCTTCACATTGATCAAGATGGCTTGGGATCTTGGTATCAAGGGATTCCTTCATGTCGGGATAGCGTTGAGATTGGGGATGAATCAGTGGCACAATTGGAACCCTGGTATTATTGGTGGTTGCAATGGTGATTGGTGGTCAGAGAAAGCACTTGTTAAGGCATTTCTTGAGGACAAGCAATTTTTGGCGAGGAGGACTATAATGTCCACAATTAATAATTCTGCTAAGGGAAATTCTCAATTTTTCAATTTTGGCGAATAATATTTATTTTTAAATAAATAAATTTAGGAGAAATAAGTTGTGGAGGTATTAAATAAATTTTGGAGAAAAGGAAATGGTTCGGACTTAGGAAAAGAAGAAAAATTCAAGTGAAGATAAGTTGTGGAGATTACCAAGAATGGAAATCAAACCATGGGAATAATCAAACCATGGTATCAAATCATAGTGTGAAAGAAATTGAACCATGGTATGAGGAAGGGAAAGCAACAATAAAAAGAAGGCTAAAGCCTCATTTTCATCATTATATTTTGGCATTTCATTTCTAATTTGGAGTGTTTGCTTGAGTTGTTGAGCCAAGTCAACCAATGTTGTTTAGAACAGTGACTTCCAAGTGGAAAATCCCAACTCTCTTTCGATGAACCTAGAATGTCACCCTAGGAGAGAAATTTGGAGTTGATTAGATATTTCTTTTCCTAAATTTTGTGATTCATTCCATCTCTGCAAGAGGTAGGATGAATTTTCAGGAGGACGTAGTAGCAGAAATAGAGTTGCTTTGAGGAGGAAATTGTCAAGGAAATTTATCTAAAGAATTTGCAGGAATTTTGCTTGGAGGAGGATGAATTTCCTTGTAGATTTTCAGAGCCTGAGACTGTTGCATTTGTGTCGGCTGAATTATTCTTAGGGCTTGCACTGGGGTTTTTCTATACCATTGCGTTGAACAATTGTCAAACATATTTGTACCAAAAATAGCTATAACCTCACTCTACTATTTCACAAGTTATTTTCTCAGTGATTTCTCAATTATTTGGTGTAGGATTTTGGGTGGAGCAGTTTTAGTTTTTCTGGTGGGACACAGAGCTGGAAAGTGGTTAAATTCACATAATTTTGGGTAATTCTTGGAGGTTGGAATTAGCCCAATGTCTTTATATATTTTTTTAGTCTTAGGTTAGGGTGAATTTTCCTAATTTTTTAGAATTTTCCGGGAAATATTCGGGCCTGAAATCCTCATTCTTATAGCAGGGTGAATTGTTGCTTTAGCTTGGTTTTTCACGCTATTTTAGGCATTCCGGGTCAGCTAGAATTAGCTCAAAATATTTTTGGGTTTTATTGATTGGGGTGTGAGGAGCCTCTCTTTAATTTTTCAGAGCTTTTGGAGTAGTTTTGAGGGGTGATTTTGCAGTTTTCCTCTAGCATTAGCAGTAGCAGTAACAACATTATTTTCTGGGTAATTTGCACATTTTGGGTATTTCTGAGTCAACTAGAATTAGCCCAAGATTTTTCTAGGTTTGGTAGATTTGGGTGAGAGAAGCCTCCAGTTAATTTTGCGAAGTTTTGGGAGCAAATTTGATGGCATAAATCATAGTTCACCTCCAGCAGCAGCTGTAGAATTTTTGGGTAGTATATTGGGACAAATTGAGCCATTTTCGTTGGAGTTTTGCTTAGATATTCACCTGGGTATTTCATGATTGCATTAGCAAGCCTAGGATCTATCATTATACTATATTTTACTCAGCTCTAGAGAATTTTTAATAAAATGGCTCATATTTGTTGCTACTATTCTATGGTTTATTGATCTATTTATGCTCGTGTAAAAATTGTGCTTGCATGGTTGTATTTTCTTGTTGTAGCTTAGTGCATGTTTTTGGTATTCATTGTATTTCCTAATTTGGGATATTACACATACACTTATGTTTCTTCCTTCAATTTTTGTTCAATACTCTTTTATGTGTAAGATGTCCTTGTACAAGTACTTGAAGTTATCATCGTGCATGAGTAAAAAGACCTTAATTAACTCGTGCCTTAATTTTCTTGTGATGTTACTTGCGGCTGGAAGTTATATTTAACATTTATATCTCCTTCATTTTATTATCACTCATCATTCTAATAAGTTAGATTTTATACCAACAATAGTGATAAGCTATCCTTTGTGCTTATGATATTTTCCAATTAGATTCACATCAAAGTTGGTTTGGATTAGAATGGTCCTTGCAAGAAAAGGTTAGCTAGTTATATAGAGTAGTTTGAAATAGACTTAAATAACATATTACATTTGCATTGAAGTTACATCATATATTTATCACATTCTAAATAAACATATAGGTTGACTAGGCCTTAACTAGTAAGCACGTGTAAATGATAAACCCATGAAGTCAATCAAATCCCAAGTGTTCACCACTAGGAAAACTTGTATTGTTGACTCCGGTCATTTATATAATAGACCTAGACTCACTTTTGGGTGTGTCACTGCCATTCAAACTTTGTACATACTAATTTTAAAAATTCTTTAACCTCACTCATTATATATCTAATATTATGAATACTTATCTCCTATAGGGCTTTGATACCAGTCTGTAACCCACCTAGACACCTTGTTTGAACTCCAATACCAACAATGATAATATGCCTTGTATATGATAAAATTATGTATTCTTAGCAACATTAATTCCATACATAATTATAAGAATTCACAACATAACATAATTAAGCACATATAATATGCATTACTTAGCATAAAATCACATGACATAAGAACACTTATTTTTTATGAAATCACCAATTGGCTATAGACATCAAACATCCCACCCAACCATATATATTGTCATTCTAGCTCTCTCAACAAGTCACCCCTAAGCTCGAGCTATGATTCCATTAAGCCAAAGGCTACCTAAGCCAACTAGGTCTCACAGTTAGTACAAACAATAACTAGAACAAGGTATCTAACTCCAACAATAACTCCAACTATCAAGCTCTCATCCCCCTCAACCTACACAACCTAAGGAAGTGTACCTCCTTCATTGCACCATAATTCCTCGGGTTGTCCCACTTCCCTTCTAGGGATCCAACATTGGTTAGACAAGGAATCTAATGGTTGTGGCTCCAAGAACTCCAAATAATCTCATGGGGTCTTCAAGCACCCTCTAGGACTCATATTAAGGGAAACCTATCCTATACAATTCTCCCTCTAGGTCTCTAGCATTCCCCATGGAAACCCAAGGAGAATCATTCACCCAAATCCACCCAATATTCTCATGGTTTTACAATGTCATAGGGTTACAATGGCTCACTAGTTCACACCAAACTTCCCAAAGAAAGAATGGAAAGATGGAATGAATGGCTTTCTCACTAAGCCAAAATTTTATATATGCATGCACACTTTTTTATAAGTGGCACTCAAATTAGTATTTTCCCACCACTTGGGAACTCATCCCAATACTTAATAAATTAGGATAAATCCATGCCATGAGGACTTAGTGCTAATAAAATAATAGTATTTCCATAGCTTAAGCCTTTCTTTCTAATCCCTTAGCCTCCTTTCCTCTAGAGATTTTAACTCTATTTGAAGCACTGAAAAGAAGACCATTTCCAAAGTGTTATTGTTTACCAAATGACTTAGATTTTGAGCCAATAGTTCACAAAGTGAATCAAATGTTGTAGTTGATAATTTATCAATGATTTTCAAATTTTTGATAAAGTGCTTATAATATGGAGGCAATCCATTTATCAACAAAGATATCAAAAAATTATCTTCAAGTTTACGAAGGTCACATTTAATGATTTCCTTAATTTTGTTCGTTATCCTTGAAATATACTCTAGTACATCACCACCATCAACTAATATTTTAGTAATCAACTGTGTTTATACATCAACTCCTTGAGATGCAAGATGAGTATCAAAATTCTTATGAGATTGATTCCAACCTAAGTTTGTTGGCACCTTATGGCATTTGGTCAATATAGGGGTCATTATGAGGATCCTTCAATTTTTTCTATGCTTGTATGTGTATCTCCGAGTTCAAATCCTAATTTATTGTAGGTAATTAGTTTGAGAAGTGATATTTTAAATTCAATCTCAACTCCCTCAAATGTAGGCTCTAATGATTTGTCCAAATATTTGGTAACATGTCAATCTAATGCCACAATTTGTGTTTATGGTTCTAGGTTTGTTGGATTTACGGTTAATATTGAGCATATGTAGGGAGGCCACTACAAGGAAGAGGATGGACCCAAAAAAAATGAGTGGAAGGAAATTAAATTCCACAAAGGAGAGGTTTCATTAATAGTGGGGGAGGACATTATAGTGAACCAGGTTATTGATTTTTTTGGTTGTACCTTGTCAGAAAATTTATTGGTAGAAGAATAGGGATGGATTGTTTATTACCATCGATGGAAAGGAATTGGGGCATTGGTGTAGGGTATACCCTAGAGGCACACTTCTTAGCTAGAGGATGGCTCGAATTCATTTTCAAGCAAGAATAATATGTTGTTTTGATTCTTAAGGAGGTTTGATTTATATATAGGTCATACCTCTGTATTAAACCATGACATCCTCTATTTGATGCAAAGGAGAAGTTGATGTCCATTACTCAAATCTGGATTAAAATGCCAATATTACCCATTGAATTTTTTATGAAACAATCCTACTAGGCATTGGTAACCAACTTGTGAAGACCATATTACTCGATGATAGTTTTTTGGATGAAGGGTTCAAGTCGATAACCTAGATACTAGTAGACTTGGATATTAGCAAGGTTTTATCTAAATCCATTGATTCGGTTCCTAAGGTGAAAAGGTATTTGAAACTCCTTTATTGTGTTAATATACATTTCCCATGCTCCAGGTATCATTTGTATGGACATGTTATGAAGGATTGTTCAAAGCCTTTCTTTATAAAAATTTGGAGGAGGAAGGAGGACTTTCAAAGAGCATATTTTGAGGAGAAGAGGCCACTTGTCCATGAGGAGATTGTTAATCAAAAATCATTTACTAATGAAGCTAATATGATGTACTCACACATATATGTGGGTAAGGGGTTCAATGGGGCTTCAAAACTCCTTATAAGGATCTCTCGATACCTTTAATTGCTCAATTGGTTGAGGATAATAAATCATTTGAAATTTTTGTCCAAAAATATGATGAAGGTATCTTTGATAAGGAGGGTTTAATGGAACTAAAATAATCAAATCTATGTGGTCCAAATTATTGATAGATAAGGAGGCATATTGGTGTTTGAGAAGCCAAGCAACTTGAAATGAAGGTGATGATTAGAACACAAAATTATTTCAAAATTTCATTAACCTCAAGAGGACTATTAAAACTCTTTAAGAAATGACTAACGTTGAAAGAAACAAGGTGATATGCTTTAAGGAGCTAGCAGATCTTAGATTTCATCATTTCATGATATTTTCAAAGATCTTATTGGCACTTATATTTCATAAATATTGAAGGTAATCTCATTTTTCCCTAGTTGGGTTACTAATGATGACAATGAAAAGATGCTCATGTTTATTTCTAAGGAGTCACTTCATTCCAACCACTTTTAAGAAGGATAGGAACCTAGGCCTGAACAGATGGATTTTTGAAGTTTATATTTCTTTCTTTGAGTTACTGGATGAGGGTCTTCTTTGAGTGGTGGAGAAGGTTAGGTTGTCAAGGAAGGTTCTAAGAAATGTTGATGCAATATTTATTGCTCTTATCCCCAAGGTGGATTAGCTTGAGACATCTGAGTTTCAACCTATATCTTTATGCAAGTGCCTCTACAAGATTGTTGTTAAGGTCCTGGTTGGTAGGATTAAGCCTTTATTTTCCAACTTTATATCAAAAAAATAGTTTGGATTTTGTGAGAAAAGATAGACTCGTGAAGCTATAGGAACTACCCAAGAGGTGTTGCACTCCATCAAACTTGCCAAATATCATGCAGTTGTTGTCAAGTTGATTTGTTAAAGGCATATGATAGGATATAATGGTTTTATCTCATAATATTGTTAATACATATTGTTTTATCTCTTCCCATAGTCAAATGGATAATTGCATGTGTTACTTCCGTGTCCTTCACTATTTTAAATAATGGTACAAATCCTTGTTTTTTAAAGCCTTATATGGGGTTAAGGCAAGGCTACCCTCCTTTTCCCTTTTATTACTCATAGTAGCATAAGGCCTTAGTGAAGCACTTGATAATGCCAAGAATAAGAGAACAATGAAAGGCATTAGATTTGGTATATGGGAAATACTTACACATTTGTTATTTCTAGATGATGCACTACTCTTTTATTTCGATTATGAACGTGAATTTAGTGCTTACAAGGATATTCTCCTTATTTGTAAATAGGCCACAAGGATGGAATTGAAAGAGACCACATCAGCACTTTATTATTATAATCTTACTAATTATATTGATTTAGATGTTGAAATATACCTATCCTTTCAGACCTTGGACATAAATACAAGCTTTAGATACTAGGATTTCTACTTGAAACCAAACAACTATGTAACCTAATTGGATTTGGTAGATTAGGAAGGTGGAAAAAAGAATTTCACTATGGTGTAATAGGTGGTTGTTAAAAAGGAGGTTGTTTATTTTTGGTCAAGTGCATTTTGGAGGATATTCTTATATGTTGATATACAATGGCCCATTTACCAAACAAAATTCTAAATAAGGTCAGGAATTTTTGTTTCAATTTTCCATGGCAAGGAAATAGTGAATATAGAAGCACTCGCTAGGTTAATTGGAGAAAAATTACAACTCCAAAGTTGTCCAGATTGGGGACTAAAGCATGTGCACCTATTCAGACCTTCACTCATTTCTAAATCACTATGGAATATGATCACTAAGGAAAGTTTATGGAGGAGGAATTCACTACAAAGGTACATTTTCCTTGGCATAGAGTTGGACTAGATAAGGAAGGAAAGGAAAAGTGCCTAAAATGTATCAAATCAATGGAAAGCCCTAGCATTGTCCTTCCTAGTGATAGGATCCTTTTTGGCTAAGAAATTTGGTAATGGGTCTCAAGTTAGGGTTGATTTTGATGCTATTATGGGACGTGATAGAATAATATTATTTTTGAAGATTGGATCTACTATTTTCAAATGATCCAACTTAATGTCAAATCTAGCTAATACTACCATTTTGGCACAAGGTTGGTTGAATGCTAATGAATTAAATTTGGTAGGTGATTGAGCCATTGAATAGAAAAACTTCACAAGTTCGCTTCAAAGACTTAGTTCCAATGAGGATGAAATTATTTGGGAGAAGAAATGTTGTTGGAGGTAGCTATTTAGCCAAGTTGAGCTATGATGTTTTGTTTTGTTTTGTTTTTTTGTTTTGTTTTTTTGTTTTTGTTTTTGTTTTTGTTTTTGTTTTTGTTTTGTTTTGTTTTGTTTTGTTTTTGTTTTTGTTTGTTTGTTTGTTTTTTTTTTTTTTTTTTTTTTTTTTTTTTTTTTTTTTTTTTTTTTTTTTTTTTTGGTTCACGGACACCTTCGGTCAGCGGGTGGCGCTACATCCACGGGAAAATCTAGCGCTGACGCCCCTTGGCCTATAACAAGACCTGACCCTAAGAGCTTTCGGGAATTGACCCTGTGACCTCCCAAACAGCGAGGCCCCAACTTGACCGATTGAGCTAACTCTTGGGGCTTTGAGCTATGATGTTATTTTATGTCCTAGGGAAAATGATGAGGTTTAGTGGTGGAAGAAACTTTGGAAGGTAAAATTTCCTAGAAGGTCTATTTTATTAATGTGTCTTTCCCTTGATAACAAGGTTCTAGGTTGGGAGATGTCAACGAACGAGAATAGAGGAGGGTCAAGTATTTATTTTCAATGCAAAAATAGTGGAGAAACTTTTACACATATTTTTATTACCTCTACTTACTCATAGTGAAATTGGCAAGTGCTTGAAGATCATTTGGGTATTTGAGAATTATGCGATAGGGATCCTATTGTTAGATGTTTTTCTAGCCAATTTCCAGCAAGGAATTGAAACTTATCAAGGAACTTCCTTAATTGGTACTTTGGGGCATTTGGTTGGCTCAAAACTTTGATTTAATTGAAGATAAGATCATGCCACCGTTCAAAACATCTACCTAGTGTTTGAGCTAATTATCTTTTTATAAGAATAGTCCTCAGTAGAAACATCCTAGGTCTATGGGTGAGCTCTAGGTGGACAAGTCTATGCCATGGTGTTTTTTCAACGATGCTTGCATTGCTTATATTTATGGATGTGGGTTTTTTTCATCTAACTAATCTCAAATATTTTCATTCCAAAGCTAATGTAGGAATAGGAATAAATAATTTCAACAAGTTTGTGTATTTATGTCTACTCTTAAATTTTTCTTTACACCAAGGGTTCAACTTTCACAAGTTTTTTAAGATTCTAGCCTAGTAGTCATAATTGCTTGTATGGTTTTCTTCAGTTACATAATTCATTTTTAAGACAATTGGCCGATTAGTTTAAGAAAAGACATGGTTTATCTTCTTTGATTATTCTCACTCACAAATATAGAGAACAAATTATATAGCAAAAAATATCTCTAAAGAAGGCACTATATTACCTAAAAATTAGATCATCCTACAAAACTTTGAAGAAGGGTTCTTACTAGTCCATAGATATCTGATTTTCTTTTTTTGTTTAGGAAAATTTTCATATCACTTGTTTGGTATGGATAGCAATTCTTCTAATAAGAATTTCCATGGTGAAGTTATGAGGATATGGAGTCAAAAGTTTTGATGGCTAGACCTACACAAAGGAATTGTTTTTATTATGCATGTGCACTTGATGATTATATGTATTTTTCCCGTGAATATTAATATGTTTTTTCTTTGAAAAAAATCATGAGTGACAGTCGATTGCTTTGAAGAATTTAAAATTTCCAAGTGATTCAAAGAATTATCACACCATGAAAGTGAGACACAAGGCACTAAAAAAATATTAGACACTTCAAGCAAAAAAAAGAACATTTATGGACTTAGTCTCGATCTTCTAAAAATCCCATCAAAGAAAGTTTTTACAATGAAATCTTCCGAATCTTTTAACTTAAAAAATACAACTAAATTATATTAAAAAAAAAGTTATCAAATTTTAATAAACATTCTTCTTTGTTCAATGTTACCCGTAAATAATAACCATTATTTCTAAACATCAACTAAATCCTCTTATCACTTCCATTTCTTGTTACAATCGCACTACGCAATGTTTCATTTCAAATACAACAACATAAGGCACATTAAAGAATTAAATGAATAAATTTCTAAACTTCAATTAGATCCTCTTGTCATTGCCATTAAATTCTCTTATCACTTCCATTTCTTATTACCATCACATAAAGAAATGTTTATTTTCAAATACAATAGCATAAGGCATATTAAATCATTAAATGAATATATCTAAATGTATTGTTTATGCCATATATCTTTTATATATAACTCAAAAACATCAAAATTTATATATTTAAAAACTTTTGTAGAATTTGTTTAGGTGTATATGTATAATTGTTTTTATATAAAAAAGGTTAAGCTTTAACTCTCTAATTGAAGATACAAAACAAAATAGCATTTGTTGAGACGATCATGGAGAAGAGACATTAAGTGAATCGTGGAAAGGAGTTGTTAATGAGAGGAAGGAATTGACTCATGGAACTCAATGTTGTGAAGGCTCAAATGTGTAAGAAACAAAATGCAAGAGAGAATACTTAATAATCAACCATAATAAAACATATAATAACAAAATATTATGAATATTTTGAAAAATCCAAATCAAGAAAAACCAACCAATAAAATTATTTTTCCCTTGACCAAACCCAAACAAGTAAGCTTCACTGCTCACCTCCTGGAAGGTTACAATGGAGTATCTTTGAGCCTTTTCAAGGCTTCATTGGATGTATTCCATAGGCTCTAATACAATGGGCTACCAAAACCATGGGTCCAAAAACCACCATTGTTGACCTAACTCTATGCCTCTTTCACTAAGTCAAGTCTTAACCTAACATTCCTCCTCTTTTAACTTTACTTTGGGTTTCCTTTGACCAAAAATTCCTAAATTATCCTAGTGAGTCTTCATTGCTCATCTCCAGGCACTTTCTCCATCAAAGTCTATAAGAAGGTATCTGGGAATCTTGCATGCTCCCCCTATCACCTAGGTCTATGTCTAGAATTTATCGATAATTTACTAGGAGTACACATGTCAAACCAGGTCTTATATTCATATGCTCATTTATATGAAATAATAATAATAAAAAATATCAACTCAATTATGATTAAGAAAAATTATCATTGTTATCCTCACACTTACAAGTGTTTTCATCCTCTCACCTTCTCCTCTTCCTCTACCAACAATGCAACTACCAGACTAAAAAACATATACTTCCTCACCCCAATAGCTAAGAACTTAGAGAAATCAAGGATTTGACCTTGCCACTCACCATGGCTCTACTCTTATATCTTAGCACGAGCCAAATGCTCATCCTAGTCTTCTTTTGATGTAGTGGCAAGTTTTCAACTTGAACCTTCAAATACCCATTGTTCTCTATCTATTAAAAGATGTTCCATTTGGAGCTTCCATAACTCAAAAAATTTTCCATTGAACTTCTTGATCTCCACTCTGAAATTTCTTGCCATTATTTCAATACAAGAATCATACTATAGAGTTCCCACTGAATAGGTTTATCACAACCCCAAAATAAGTCAAAACCCTTAGAAATATAAGTGTCCCCTTAAAGCAAAATATTTCTCTAATAGCATATGTAAGAAATAAAATGTGAGAGAAAAATTAATAATCAACAATAATAAAACATATAGCAATAAAACACCATGAATATCCTAGAAAATCCAAACCAAGAAAAATTAGCCAATATATATATATTATTCCCTTGACCAAACTTGGTCAAGCCAGCCAATTGAGCTTCACTACTCACCTCCTCACACATTATGATGGAGTTTCCCCAAGCCCTTTAAATATTTTATTAGATATATTATGTGGGCTACCATGGACTACCAAGGCCATGGGCCCAAAAACCACCATCATTGACCTAACTCTTTGACTCTTTCATCGAATCAAGCTTAACCTAACAAAATGTTGCATCAACAACTTCTAGATAGTGAATGCCTCTCTTCTTACATTTAACCACCTTTCCTTACTGTTTATCAAATGGGTGTTCCTCGCTTTAATAGTTTTATTTAAATATGAATTTATGAGCATACATCTTATGGTGAGTGTTTCTTCAAATGTGAAACTTTAAAGGATTCTTTGACAATTATGACTTTTGGGGCATATTTGAGTAAGGTTTATGGTGCACTCTAATAATTGGCAATGGTGACCAACAGTAATGTCATGGAATACTCAAGTTTAAGATGAAGAGAAATGGGTAGCCAATGTGAGGTTACTCTACGCAAATGGTTTAGTTGTTAGCTTACAATAATCTAAATGGATTGACCCTGACATCATCCAATGCCTTGTCAATTTTTTATATCTTGTGCCTAAGTAACCTATACAACAAGTTGTTTGATGGATACATTATGATTGTTTGTGCAATGAATCAACTCACATAAGTCTAGTTGCATGTGAATTCCTTTACAAGATAAGAGCCTGAATTCAATTCTGTGGCTATGCTCAGCTTGCAACTCCAAGAAAACATTTTCACATGATCAATGTCTAACTCATTACTATCCCTTGCTTCATTAATTGGTGGCATACTATACATAAAGATTCAACTATATCCTTTTTCTCATTAGTTGCTTATGATCCTTTAGCTTTCTCATTTCCCTTTTCAATTCATAGAGTTGATCATGGGAATTTAGCCTTTAGACTTTACTATTTTACAAAATTATAATAGGAAAATGATAGTTGGAGCTTAAACAAAAATTCAAATCTACAACTTTATCATTTTAATTGCTAGATTTATAAGTATTTTTGAACCAATTTATACATAATGAGCCTCTAGTAAATTAAAAAGTAGTGGATATTATGAGATCTAGCTAAAAAACTAATTTTAAACTAAAAATTCATATCATTACAATTGCAAAAACTATTTTTAATCAAATATAAAATATAAACTTGCATATTTTTATAATAACTTCTACTTGCCAAAACAAAATAGATCTTATCAAAATTAATTTATATCAAGATGAACCGAAAGAATAACATGAGAATAGATCTAACATAATACTTTTAACTATTGAAAATGGTGAACTTTCTTATCAAAATGTTCAAAGAATAAATTGTTGCAATCAAAATAGCATTTTCCTTATTGGATTGACAATAGAATTACCTTAGTATTGTTGCCCTTGAATTTGAAGAGATCATGGATGATGTTGTGGAAAATTCCTTGCCACCTCAATGCCACTAATTCTTCCAACATCATTCAACATAGCTCTAATACCATGTCGAAGAAGTTTTCTTAGACAAGTAATTTTATTAAATAAGGAAAAATTAGTTACAATGAGAAGTGAGGGTTAGAATCTTACATACCTCACATGAGAAAGAGCTAGTTTATATATCTCAACTCTAAGCTAAATGATAGGAGGACAGTCAATCATTTAATCACAAGAGTATGATAGGTATCCTTTACATATTAATCTATGATATGCATCCTTTACATATCAAGAAAAATTCCATCTTGAAAAATAAGCTAAGAATAAACTAATTGATAAAACATTTTATTTTGATTTGTATAACTTTAGGATTATGAGGCTAATTACAAAAACTTGGTTAGTGAGTTATAACTAATATGAAATAAAAGACACTAAACCCATATTTTACTAGGTCCAAGTGAACTAACACTAATAAATGATACTCTCTAGTAAGCATTTACTTGCATAATCTAAAATGTTTTACTTATCAATTCAAGCTTTGTGTTGTTTACCGAAGGAGAGGGCAACTGCCTAGTAAAGCTTTCTCAAAATAAGTATTACAAATTTATGTTTTATATGTGATGAGAAAGATAATAAAATTTGCAAAATGAAATAGTACCTGAAGAAGGATAACCAAATCAAATAAATAATCTATCCACCAAAATAAAGTATTAAGGAATACCTACACTCTATGGGAGTTTTTAAATGATCAAATGCTAATAAAAACAAGAACCAACTTCCTAAAATATATTTTCTTGCAATAACTCCACTAATGTAACAAGTTCAACCTTAATAGAGAAATAAATGACAAATTAGGCAATCCCATCCTGCCTACCTATATCTCTTGGTTGTAGCAGTGGCAGACATATTCCATGCAATGTATAGGATAGGCCCCTTTAATATAATGTCATGCTCACCTTGAGGGAGGGGTGAAAATTAAAAACATCAATATTCCTTCCCCTTAAAGTCTAAGTACTTTAGGAAATAAAGAGGTTGATCGATATGACTTACTTTATTGACAAGGTTTAAAGAGATAGTGGGAGATACATTTTTGTAGGCACTTGCTCTACCTATTATTAAAAAGTTAAAGAAGTGAGAAACATTGAATGAACTAAGAAGGATGCTTCAAGGAGGGGAGATGCTTGATGTATCCTATTAACGTGCCTACATATATAAATTTATAACAACACAACAAAATTATTTACATGGATACATTTTTATGAACTAAAAAGCACCAAAATATATTGATGCGAGAGGAATCAAATCTCAAATTTCACTAAATAATGAGCAAAGTAGAATTAGGTGCAAAAATGAACATAAGGCACAAGGAAGATGGTGTGACAAGGTACAGTAGGTAGTAGAGTAAGTAAACAATGATAAAACTTGAGACTCTGATAGCAAGGCATTTGGACAAATTTTTATTTCATTAGCCAAAGTTGAGATGGAATCATAGCATAAATAACTGAAATAAATAATCAAATTCCATCCAAATATCATTTAGCTCTATACAATGTAAATCAACTATAATATGAAATGTTTGTAGGATTTGTGAAATACTTGTCAATATTTTATAATTCAATGAAAGACTCAATTTTATATACATATTACATAATTGATAAAATAGGCTTCAAAATTTCCTATTTCTTATGGGGATTCACTCATTTATTATAGTTATATACTTAAGGGTGGTTTTTAAATTTTCCCTATATAGAAGTAATTCAACAATGGTTCCAATCATTACATTCATCAACTAGCATAACACACTTAGAGTGAATTAGCTAAGCATAGCAACCCACATCTAAGTTAAAGCTTCCGTTCTTGTCCCCAACACATTTTCTACAATGAAATCTACAAATTTGAAACAAAAAGAAAGCATTTCTTTGGTTGCCTTCTAGATCCCACAAATCCCACTCTTGCCTTAGTCAACCAAGATAAAAAAAACTTGCTTTGATCCCTGCATTTGATCCATTCACTCATTAATTATAATAACAATTATGAGCCATCATATCTCCACAAAAATACTACGAATTATATGGATATCACCCCACAAATAGAAGGATAGAGCATGGGAAATTTAAGGATGGAAAGTTATCTCAAAGTGTAGAAACCTTAATGAATCTTGCTAGTCCATAATATGCAAACTACAAATTGGTTGGTGATATTTTTGTAAAAATATTCAAATTTCTAATGATTTTATATAGTCCCTATATGATTTTGATCTTTTTAAGGTAAAATAATTTTATCATATCAAATTTGGACAAATCGTTTTTAGAAAAAAAATGGAAATTGGAAAATATTATTTTGGGAAGAAGCATGGAAAATTAGCCCATTTGTGAAATTTAGCACCTAAAATTTTCGTTGGGATAGAGACAATTAGAAAGGGGACAAGAAGGAGGACAAAAACAAAGAAACAAAGAGAAGAAAGAAGGTGGTTGGGGGGAAATAAGATGGATGGGGGAAAGAAAGAAGCAAGGAGAAGAAGGAAGGTGGTTGTGGTGGGATAAGAAGGGTGGTGGTTGGGTGAAGAAGGATGGTGGAAAAAGTAAAAAGTGGGGAGGGAATGATGATAAGAAGGACAATGATGAATCCAAAGGTGATAGTGAAGATAGGAAGGGTGAATGCAAGCAAAAAAAATCCATACTTGTAGATATGTCGTTGAGTATGTTTATTCCCCTCATATCTTTAGTGATGAAAACTCAAATGTCTTATCTATAACATAACTCTCTTATAGCACTTTTAGCATATATGTGTTTTGAACAAGCCTGAACCCTTAGGGAACTAAAAGGTTGTGATTAAAGGACGTGAAGGTCTTATTAAACTCACAAAAATTAAATAACATGATAGTGAAGAATTCTTTAGCATAAATCTAATCTAGGTGATATATCACAACACCAAGTACTTAACAATAGCTTTAATGGTGGTTGATTTTCTTCTTCAGCATTGTATTAGCCTAAGATTTGAAGAAAAGAGATGGGTTACAAGGAGGATGTATGCTTTCTTAATTACAATTTTATTTCATGAAATAGTAGAACAATATATTTTCATAGAAATGCATGTATTGTACCTATTGTAATACACTTTATTCATTGAGTATGATGCATTTTGACTATATCAAATCATGTAAGATATCATACCATTATTTCCTCTTAATCTTCCCCACCCAAATTTATTTGATTTTTCTCTTCGCCTCCCCTTGTTCATAGTTACCTTAGGTTCTATCATTCCCCTCATGGTTATTTTATGAATCTTCACATAAGGTTCTATAGATTGTATTTTTTTTATTAATAAGTTGAAACTCCCTAAAAGAATGTCATTGAAATTGTGAACAAAGATGAAAATAATTTCGTAAAACATAGTTCTTTTTATCATAGGACTTCATGAAGACATTAACATGACACTATATGACTATGAATAAGATGTTATTTTGATGTTAAATGATGCTACAATCATTCAAGAGACATATGATTAATTCATGTTATGTACTAGCGACACGAACACAACGCAACACAAAGAAAAATTGACACAAAATGCTAGGATATGTTTCCATATTTTTAGAATCATAACTACAACACATAAAACACAACATGAAAAGCTAGTGTGTATCAACAAAAACATTCAACAAGGGATTTAAAGGCTATAACAAAGAAAAACAATGATGTTACAACCCTATATTGTAATAGTGCCTAATTTCTCAATTGTAATATTATTACATGGAGTAGTAGCACAACGCATTCTCATAGAAATGCACATATATATCTATTGTTGTAGTATATCCATTCCATTCAAGTGGAATGGATGATTGAAACTATGTTGTAAATAAATAAACATGTATTTGAAACCTTTTGTTACATATCATTCCCTTTACAATTGCCTTATGATTCTTCACATTATATTTTGAAAATTGCATTCTTATTAAAGGTCAATTAAAACTCCTTAGAAAAATGGCATCAAAATTGTGTGCAAATATGATAATAGTTTTAAAAAAATTGTCTCTCCAAGCAGGCCCCAAAATCGACCAAGCATCTATTATATCATTGTGAATTTGCAGTAGCTTTGTGGCATGAAGTCCTAACGAATCTAAGCATTTGAGTTTCAATTATGCTTAGTTATCTGGAAACCCGCATCTTCTGATGGGATCAAAACATGGGAAATTACAAATCCCTCCCAATTTACGTGGCTTGGGGAATCTGGAAAGCTCGAAACAAACTAATCTTTGAATATTTCCATATTATCATCCACTAGATTATGCCTCAGATTCTAGGATTTTTCTCTGATTACCTGAGACAGAGGAAACCTAGGAAACATTGCCTCAACTCTCCTCCAATGCCTTACTCTACGGATAGCTCTATCTTTTTTTATGGAGCTTAACACAATGGAGTCCGCAGTGGTGGTGTTGTTATACATCTCTTAGGAAATTTCACTATTCATATTTGTCTGAATATGGGACTGGGTTCTAATACAAAAGAAAAGATTGTTTCTCGTTTGGCCCTTCTACTTGTTGTTGCATCCCTTAAGGTGGTTTATCTATAGGTACATGGAGACTTTCAGTGTGTAATTTGGTGGCCAAAAGGAAATAGTCAACTTATGGCAATCTAACTTCTATGTTGGAAGGAGACAATTAACTTTTTTGAAAGAACACTTCCAACATCTCTCATTTCAGCATGTTTACAGAGAGATGAATTGTCGGGCAGATGCACTGTTGAAAATAGAAACAAGAAATGTTAAAAATAACATCAAGAAAAAAAACCTAATTAAATTTGTCCTTGAATTAAATTGGAAATAAAATTTTAATTCAACATCTCATGACAACTTGTAATAGTTAACTATGTTAATTTGACTTAGTTAGCTAAGTTAATTCGAGTTGAGGGTCTAACTAGAGTCATGTAGAGTGTCTCCTACAATTAGGAGCACTGGTTGAGTTTATTTTGAGTTTTAATTATTTAATTCAGTCTAACTAAGTTAAAATCAATTAAAGTAGTTCCAACTAATGGAGGAATTAGTGGGAGGTCTAGTAGTGGGGTGTTTCTTGCAGTAGTGGGGTGTAGCCTACAATAGTGGGGTGTTTCCTATAGTAGTGGTGTCTATCCTACAGTAGTGGGGTGTTTCCTGTAGTAGTGGGGTGCATCCTGCAGTAGTGGGGTGCAACCTGTAGTAGTGGGGTGTTGCCTGCAGTAGTGGGGTTCAGACTGCAGTAGTGTGGTGTTACCTGCAGTGATCAAATAGTAAATTGAAGATTCACTCATAAATAACTCATTAATGTCAGATCTGAGAAAGACCCAATTGAGATTGGAGTTCAGGGACAATGAATTATCAGTTGTATAATAATACAAATTGTACAAATGGTGCATGCAGTCAGAGGAAGAGCCTAAAGTAACTGCACAATCCAATGGAGGAAAATTCTTATTAAATAGGAGCCTAATTCTGAGGGGAACAACACAAGGAATTAGGAGCTTGGAGGCTTGGAAATTTGGCTAAGTATTGACCAAAGGCAATCAGTCAGGTAGAAGATAGAAAATACTTGTGCAGGTTGAGATCAAGGTTTAGTGTATATTGTATTCATCTAGATTCTTTGACTAATGCAATATACAGATAGCATGGGCTTTTAGTTGTGGATTTCCCCAAAAAATTATTGTGTTATGTGTGATTGAATTATTTCTCTTATATGATTTGTGATTTCATCAATCGTTTATTATTTTTGCTGATGAGTAGAGTAGGTTCAAGTCAATTGTTTTTAGCATATTACAGTTTGCAGTTTGAATCTACAAGGAATTTCTACATGGTATAAGAGTTAGATTTGTAGAAATTTCTACATGGTATCAAAGCTAGATTTGTAGAAATTTCTACATGGTATCGTAGCTTAAATCACAACAGAAAATAAGAGATCAAAGTTGTCCTTGTAGATTGATGGGGCTCTAATTCTGGGAAGATCGAGAAGACCCTATATGCAGAGTTCTTAATGGAGCAAGAAGGTTGCTAGTGGGCATATCAGTGAGCCAATGTTTTTTCACACAAAAGGGAGTTGTGATAATTGAAATTGTTAGATTGAGGACTAGAGAGATTTCCCACAAGGAGATCAAGACTCAGAGGGAGTCTAGTTTCAGATGGGGCATCCCTATGGAAGCTAGTACTTCTAGATTTAGGGAGATCAAACTCATTATTACAGTAGTTGCAGCAGCACTGCAGAAGCATCAATAGAGCAGTAGCAGTATGAGTAGATCAGATTTATCTCATGCATGCAAAGCCTTAAGGAACAAAGCAGAGACTAGATATTTGATGGTTGAGAGGGATCATGTTAGACCTCTCAACATGCAGCCTCAGAAGAAGCCTCAGCAAGTTGTGGAGCAGCCACAATTGGAGAATCAGAGAGGAGACAGAGTGGAAACATCCACTCAAGCAGAGACCTACAGCAGGGGGGAATTTTGAGCCAAGTGGGAAGAGGGAGCACATGCAGCCATACCTCCAAGTGTGAGGTGGGGCGATATGAAACCTTAGTCCGAGAGTTTCATAAATTGGGAAAGATCCATTGAGGTGTATTTTGTCTCATGGATCATTACCTTGCTATGGAGGCCCACAATATTCAGTAGCAGGAGAATTAATGTCAGCCATATACTGAGGAGTGCAGAGAAGAGTTGACATCAAAGAAGGAGCCTTAATAGCAGAGTCAGTAGCAGCATAATTTTCCTAGTAGACAGTTGCAGATTAATTCAGTGATTATTTGTATTTATTTTTTGGATGTTTTTCAGCTGTAGATAGTGTAGTAGCAATAGCAACAGTGAGAGGTGTTCCATGCCTAACATTCCAAAGGTATTAGATCGAGATAGATATGTATTTATTTCTTGTTGAGAGGGAGCATTGAAAATAGCAACAAGAAATGTTAAAAATAACATCAAGAAAAAAATCCTAATTTAATTTGTCCTTGAATTAAATTGAGAATAAAATTGTAATTCCACATCTCATGACAACTTGTAATAGTTAACTAAGTTAATTTGACTTAGTTAGCTTAGTTAATTCGAGTTGAGGGTCTAACTAGAGTCATGTAGAGTGTCTCCTACAATTAGGAGCACTAGTTGAGTTTATTTTGAGTTGTAATTATTTAATTTGGTCTAATTGGGTTAAAGTCAGTTAAACTAGTTCCAATTGATGGAGGAATTAGTGGGAGGTATAGTAGTGGGGTGTTTCCCAACCTGCAGTAGTGGGGTGTTGCCTGCAGTAGTGGAGTGCAAGCTATAGTAGTGTGGTGTTGTCTGCAGTGATCAACCAATAAACTAAAGATTTACTCATAAATAACTCATGCATGTCAGATCTGAGAAAGACCCAATTGAGATTGGAGTTCAGGGACAACATACTATCATTTGTATAATAATCTGAATTGTACATATGGTGCATGCAATCAGAGGAAGAGCCTAAAGGAACTACACAATCCAATGGAGGAAAATTATTATTAAATAGGAGCCTAATTCCCAAGGGAACAACACAAGGAATTAGGAGCTTGGAGGCTTGGACATTTGGCTAAGTATTGGACAAAGGTAGTCAATTAGGCAGAGGATAGAAAATACTTGTGCAAGTTGAGTTCAAGTTTGAGCAGAGCATATTGTATTCATCCATATTCTTTGATTAATGAAATATACATATAACAGGGGTTTTTAGTTGTGACTTTCCCCAGGAAATCATTATGTTATTTGTGATTGAATTCTTTCTCTTATATGCTTCGTGATTTCATCGATCATTTATTGTTTACACTAATGAGTAGAGTAGATTCAAGTCAATTGTTTTAGCATATTACAGTTTGCAGTTTGAATCTACAAGGAATTTCTACATGAACTCTCCAAAAGAGGTCTCCTGGAAGAGGAAGGCACAATCATTGTGGGAAAATATCAGCACAATCAACTTTTGTGGAGAAGGTGCCTACATGTCCCTTCTCGTCATCAGCTCCTACCTTTCCAATTTTCTTAGATATTATCATGCTCATGAATTTTAAAATATAGTGGTTTGGTTTCTTTTTGTGATAAAAATATTGGCAACGTTAATGCATGTCGTTTTCGTTATGGACATAAGTTATTAATGTTTTTGGGCATGCTTATATTTTTAGAACTTTTAAAATTTTTTGTACAAACTTTGGTATAGTTTTATGGGGTTCATACTCTGCCTTTGTTCAGGCTATGTCCCTGTGATCATGTTCATTTTTACAGAGCCCAAATAGGTCTATACAGGTATCAGCCATGAATGTAATCAATGATTGTAATTCTTTTCATTAATAGAAAGGATGATCTTGTTTTTCCTAAAAAAAGGTTTCGAAATATAACCTTTTTAAAATCAAAGATCTATATGATTCTTTGTATCCATATAAGCGATAATCATTCAATGCAATATGATGCGATAATAACACAAGTAAAATACAACACAATATAAAATAATAATAATACTATGATGATGCTAGAATCATGCAACCATGATTTAGATTATGAACCAAAAAAACACACAATACGCGCTAGTTTAAAAAAAAAAAGTTGCAAGGTCTATAATGATACAAATCAATGAAATTATAGTTGCATATTAAAACAAGAGCCACATGGTGGCAATGTCACTACCCTTGGTTTATTTGAACATTGCCTCCATGTGGTTTGTTTTTTAGAGGATGTGTTATTGAATATATATAAAATTCTAATGTTAGTAATTCCAGTGGATGCAATTTTCTTGTGGGATGTGTTATAAAGCAAATAAAATTAAAAAGGTCTTTGAAAACATAACAAAATATATTTACATAATAATTATGCTATTATTGACAATAATTTGAAATCTATATTGTGATAGCAGAATGTTCATTAAGGATGAATAAAAGTATATTGTCTTATTTCTAATATCAAAAGTGCGTAGATAAAATTAAAGAGGTCTTTCAAAACATAACAAAATCTATTTACATAATAATTATGCTATTATTGACAGTAATTTGAGATTTACATTGTAATAGAATTATGTTCATTAAGGATAAATAAAAGTATATTGTCTCACTTCTAGTATCAACAATGGGTTCAGATTGTGCAAAGTGTGCATGTCTATGATGCAACTCTATACAACTGGGCATCCTTTGCATTCAAAAAACTTGGAAGGAAGTATTTTCTTGCAGAATTCACAAATGTTGCAAGAAAGTATTTGCTTGCAAAAAAAAACCAAAACCAATGCCTTTGCTTGATGAGTATTGATATCATAGCTTTGCTCTTTTTGCATAGTACTTACACAAGCAAGCCACTAAACATTGTAGTTATTGAAGATAATAGGATATGAATTCATTTCTTTTCTAAGATTTTTTCATATGAAAATGATCTAAACTTAGTCAGTGACCTATGTGAAGGGAAACAAGTTGAGGAACAAATGCTTTCTACTTGAGCACCTCCGATTTTACTAGATTTTTTTTTTTCATTTTTAGGCATTAGCATCCTCTTTCCATGAAGTGAATTACCTACGGATGCCAGATAAAGGGTTCCATTATCTAGTGATGTGGAAAATATAGCTCAAGGGCAATTCCATAATTGATTATTTGAGTTTTACAATGTGCATTTGCCATGAAACTATAATGTATAATGTGAATCAAAGCAAGACAAAAACAAAACAAAATCGAAAAACAAAAACAAAAGATAAGGATCTTCCTTGGGATTTCTTGTTAAATTCAAAAGATTTGTAATACCAAATTGTAGTAAGATGGAAAAATCATTTGCCTGCTACGATGAAAATACAATTCACAAGCACTTGCTTAAGTGATCATTTGGCTGTTACAATTTATAATAGGAGACAGAGCAAGACAAGAACAAAAATATAGAAAAATAGAAATGAAAGATAAGGCTCTTACTTGAGACTAGTTATAAATTCAAGATATTTCTACTGCTAAATTGTAGCAATATGGAAAAAGAATCTTGCCATTTTAGTTGTCGCAGGTAAACCCAAATGTCGAGTAATGCATTCAACAACATTCTTTCCTTCTTCTGGAAATGACCTCAAGAGGATCACATAGCTTTATGTGGCAAAGGATTCTACTAAAGGACTCATGTCTATCTATCTAGAATCTATTTTATTGAAACATTGTTATGTTGTTCACAATAGAAGAAACATTAATTTGGAAAAAATATTTAACCATAGCAACTTTAGTAAAAATAGCTTGCGATATAAGATATTTAGAGTGATAGTGTATAGTGCAATCATTCAACTTGGATGAACAGAAGGCTTTGTGCAATAACATATTTTATATGAAAAAAATTCAGTAATATAAGAGGCATACTGGGTTATTTAGATGTTCATTTGAATTATTTGGAATTGATCACTGTCCAAATGCTTAGAAGCAGAAACAGGACAAAGGGTCATTATGTTTGAGTAGTGGAAATTCATGAAGCTGAGCAGAAGATTTTTTGGGGATGATAGGTTGATCTCGAGATGTCAGAAGGATTTTGTAGTGTTTCCCTTCAAATAAAAAATTATCTAAATTTGTTGTAGAAAATATATGTAATACCCCTCTACTGTTGTAATATTATTGTGGTTAGATTGAGTTATGTTAGAAAGAATGGTGGAAAAGCTATGAAGAATATTGGAATAATTATGTAAATGGATAATTATTAATAAATAAATAAATGGAATGCATGTGCTTGGGAATGAGACACCTAGAAATGAGGTTCTTGCCAAAAGTAAAATCTTGGCAAATGAGATTGGATAACTCTTTCATGAGAAGAATCCTAGATGAGATTCTAGATAAGTTAAATGGATGGGAGAGAAAAATCCATTAAGTTTCTTAGTTGTAGAAAGATGCTAAGCTTGGATAAGCATAAAAGTGTCGCGGGAGGGAAAGGAGGGCTTTTATGGAAAAGCCTAAGCAAGTGGATAAAAAGGTCCACAAAAGAGGGACGTCGCTAAAGGAAGCTTTATCATGAAATAAATGTATTACATACCCATTGGTGGGATCAACAGGGGTTGTTGATACCCTGGCAAGAACTTCTCAGCTCAGGGGTGAAATGGGTGTTGGAGTTCAAGGTTGGGCGATGAAAAGTGTGGGATTCCCAAGTGACTGCCTATTGGAAATTCTGGTTTGAGTAATTTTTTTTGTTGAGTAACTTTATTTTATTCTAGTACATTTGGTTCTATTCAGTTTTTCTATTCTAACATGAACAAAAATCAACAAGTGTTGTATTCCAGAGTTATGAGTAGTGCAAATTTACTTGTTAAACTTTTAATTGGATATACAGTGATTCGGAACCTGATCTTGGTTAAATATTGAAGTTACTATTTCTATTTAAATGTATGTATTATATCATTGTAGATCTAGCTATGTGAAAAATGAATTTATTGTTACAGTGCATGTAAACTATTAACAATAGTTTCGGTTAATATTAATCAAGAAAAAAACATGGTAGGAATTTAGGTGAAAAATGAACGCACTGAGTGGATTACTCCCTATCGATAGAGTTCATTCTTTGGTAATTTGTGGAAAATAAGTGTATGCATTTTCATCAGAAGTAATTGTTAAGTAATTGGAAGTAGTCAAATATTCTAGGAACCTGAACCTGATAAGGAAGAGGACAAGGATAATTATAAATCAATTATTGTGGTTTGAGACTTTCAATTCTCTAATCCCTGTTTTCTATTGTACACCGGAAAATTTTGTTTTCTATAACTTATAGCTACTAGGATGCCACATGCAAAGAAAGTCAAGTGTGGGAATTAAAATAAAAACAACAGATGAAAACTTTATAGGGAATTTAGCCTAATTACAAACAAACTTCACCATAATCAAGATTCTGGGGTACACATAAATGAAACACTCGTCGGAATATGTTAACCTTCTTGACTTTTCATTAAAGGGATATGGAACAAATTAGATACTCGAAATCCAGGCAAGGAGACTAAAGCTTCTACCTTTATTTTTACCAAAATAACTATCCAAATCGAAATGATAAGTAGTTACTAGGAAAGGAATACAGAGACTCGAAAGATTTATAAAAACTTAGATAGAAAAGTAAAAAAAATCCCCACTACCTAGCAATTGAGATACATATATATATATAAGAGTAAAAAAAAATTAGTTTATATTTTCACAATTATACCAAGGTGTATAGAACAAAAGTACATGTACTTTACCACAACACCGATATTGAAGCAATATAACCACAAATAATTTCATTGTAACTAGTATTGAAGGACATAGTTATTAAATAATAGTTTCACTGATATATATATAACACTTCTGGTAAGTCTTCATTGGGGTAGTGAACAAAATGAAGAAAAAACTAGCCAAGAGTGGATTGAGGATGAGTAAAGAAATCAATAGTGACTCATGCACAAATGCAACAAGCCAAATGCATTCTAGTCTCGCCTGAGCAAGTGGCAACAATGGCCATTTACAATATATAGGATAATCTAGCGTAAATGGAATAAGTTGATGAAGCATATTAGATGTACATAGAAAACCACACATTCACTAATATGAATATTGTATTAAGAATCCTATGTCCAGTATAACCAGAAAGGATAAAAACATACATGCAGTTACATTTACTATAAGAAAATAAACCCCAATTTATTGTAAGTTATAGTTCGAGAGCTTAACAATGGATGCAAATTTATTAATCTCAAACGCAAATGAAATTTATCGGCTCAAATTAATTCCAACATTACTAATATATAAATTGGTACAAATTAACTATAAGACATGTCATGAGCCGATTTTGACCACGAAGTGGAGGAATGACATATATGAATCCTAGTCTAAACGAGATAGGGGCACCATAACTCTCTGGAAACATGAGCAACATGCAGCCCAAGGGGTAACCCAGAAAGCGCCAACCTATGAATAGCGAATAGATGTCAGGGTTGCGAACAAAATCCTACTACCAACTCGAATTAGAGTACCCTCACTAGAGAAAATACCAATACCTGCCAGGAAGGAATCAACGAAACAAGAATTATAAGACGTGTTATCTCAGACCTAAAGAAAAGAAGGAAATAATTTATTACCGACAAGTAAGTACATGTGGCCAGCGTGGATGAATTTCCCTCCATGTACCAATATAAACAAGAAATCTTATTAATAGAATGAAATTAGAAGATTCGTAATAGTAGAGAAATATGTTAATTCTCTAGCCTAAGTGCGGACATAAATTTCATCGAACTAGAAAAAAAGTAAGAAAACTCAAAACCCCACCTTCATGATTTTAATAAGGTAGCTAAAACTCCATCCCATTTACCTTGTATGGCCAAGCTCTACAATGTACCCACAAATGAAAAGGGAAAAAACAAAAAAAAACCAACGGTGCCAAAAGCTAGTCAGAAATTGTATGAGCAATGAATTGTTGTAATGGGTGAACAATCCCATAATCTATCACCAAACCCCTAATTAAATATTACCTGCGAGTTATGGTTATGAGAGGAAACATGTGAAGGGTTTCAGTGATTGGATGTTGTCTTTTCTTCCAAAATTCTACACAACCAAAGGAACATGTATGAAGATGAAGCCTTGATTAAAAGCATGGCAATTCGGCCAAATAAGGTACAATAAAAAGTGTGAAGCGAAGATAATCAGATAAACTAAATTTTTCATAGTGAAGACCATTACCTCAAAATGAACAAGAAGATTCCATCGGAAGATGTAACCCTTGCACCATCAAATAGAGAACTAGGGTACCAGCAACTAGTGAGAATAGAGTACCATAGCTAGTGAAAAGAGATGACCCAGAATATGAGCAAGAAACAAAGTGTGTTAATAAAAGTGATGGACACCTTTTGGAGATGCCACATACTATGTGTGCCATGACTATACCATGCAAAATTATGTACAATAGGGTAACGAAAAATGTTGAGTGAGGGGAAAGAGAAATTTTCATTGCCTCCATGACCTCAGTATGCATCCAGGAGGCCATGTATCTATCGATGTTCCCAGAACCGAGTTACAAAGATACCAGACAAGGAAGGAAGCATTGGAAGGATGCACAATGTTTGCAGGTTTACTATATTGAGGGGTTAGTGTTAGGTGAATGGATCTCAGCCTTTGATTATCCAGCACGCATATCCACCATTGGAAATGTCAAGTGATCACATGCACTCACATGAAGACTGCAAGTGTGGCAACCGTGGAGTGGACCTTCAAAGGTGGAGCGCGTCAAATAGCACCAAAGGAAACGCATAGAGCTTGTAATATTACATAGCTCGTATGACTAGGACGCATGGAGTTTTATTGAATGACCAAACAATAATTAACAAGGCCACATAGCTAGCGTTCCATGACGCTTAGTTTAATAAAATATTTTAATGTCATGATGTGTTGTATGTGCTCCAAACAATAATAAAATTATAAAATGAGTTATATGACTATTTGTTTAACCTTTTTTATTAATTTTTTTAATATAATTAAACAATTTATGTGGATAAAGTAAAGATTATATATATATATATATATAATATATAATATTAATATATAATAATATATAATTGAATTGAAGAAAATGGATAACAAGTTAATAATTATTTATTTAATATTAAATGATGGCAATTTTTTATATAATGCTCATATTATAGTACACATGTCGTGCCATTAAAGTATAGATTGATATAATGAGAGTTGTACAAATTGTACACATGTTATTT
>APFE030143989.1:0-108711 GCA_000404065.3 Pinus taeda | reverse complement strand
GGGCATCAGTTACCGATAATAATGCTCTACTACGCCCTTTGAATTCCTTCAAAATAAATTTCAAACCAATCTTAAGCAAAAATTTAAAAGAATCTACACACCTTTTTTTTACTTTGTAGGAGCTCGATATTGCCTCTGATGTATCTATGTACATTCAAATCATCCAGTTCTGAAATTGTGACCTGTGGTAGCCCTCTGTGTCCTCTTTCCAATGCCACCAGTCTTATCCAAATTGGATTCTCCAAGGAAGAGTTATGTGAAATCTCCCACAGTCACCTTATTATAGACTAGTTCAATAGAGCGAACTTGTACGATGTGCCACGAGTCACTGTTTCGACCTTTAGCTCTGAAAAATATATCGAAGAAACTACAGTCTGTCCCCTTTCTGTACCTTCTTACAAAATTTCAATCCAATGCTCAGCGAAAAAGTTATGACAATTTTCCCCAGGTCACCTGTTTGGAATGTAATTCAGGACTCTGCAAAAAGACCAACTTCCTCAAATCATAACTCCGCAAATATTGCGTAAAAAGCTCTGAAATTTGGACCCGAGAATTAGCACGATGTCTTCTCAAATGGGTTTTTGTTTTCAACTTCTGAAATGTCGCAGAAAAAAAAGTTATAGAGAAAATGCCACGATGACCTGTTTGGAGCAACGAAACCCTAGAATCCAAAGCTCTGATACCAAATGTTATGTAACCAGCTCAAGAAAAAGAGAGAAAAGATAGATCAACGCCTTAGAATTTAGCCTCTTCGAGGGGGAAACCTCCTTTACATTACATAAATGAACAATTCTTGGATGATTCAAATGAAAAAACCTCATTTCTATATATAGGAGTCTAAGGAGTCACAATATAACCCAGCCGGCCCTAACAATAATAATATAAATCCACAAAAGTAACACTAGAGGGATTCTATGGGGCACAGTAATAACAATATGGGGGCAATATGGGCACAACAATATTAATAAGGGGTACAACTACAATATTAATGGGGTAATCACTAGTATTATAGGGACCCAACATATTCAATACTTTACACCAATGAGAAAATGGAATTTTTGAATCTAATTACAAACCATTTGTGTTTATGATACATAGTAATTAACATATAATGTTATTTTTTAAATTATTTATATTTATTGTACATGGTAATTAGTGATATAGTACATAGTAATTAGTGATATAGTACATAGTAATTAATAATACAGTACACAAAAGTCAATTCTTGCATCATTACACAATAAGAGGGGAGACATTTCAACCAATCATATTTGAGATAAATAGAAATAAATTTTATTTAAAAGTAATAAATTGTATTTCATAATGTTAAACTTTGGATAGATTTTAAATTTTTTTAGTCAATGAAAAATTGAATACGTTATAACTTACCAACGGAGCGGCAGGTATAATAACATTATAATCTATGTAAGATGAAACCCAACACCTAAATAGGCACAGCCACAAAATAAATAATCACACCATGCTACTAGCAGGATATTACACATGGGCAAGAGCTAATGGGCATACTATAGGGCATTAAATGCCCGGCTACATGCGCCCCCGTTAGCTCTTTAACAGCGCGCACGTATTTTTTATTTATCTATCACCCCACACACGCGTGTTAAAGAGCTAATGGAGGCGCATGTAGCCAGGCATTTAATGCCCTATAGTATGCCCATTAGCTCTTGCCATTACACATGATCCAAAAAAGCTTAATGGTGATTAGGAACTGATTATGACATCATAAATACATGAACTAATGCCTCGAGTTCCACGATTTTACCACAATCGAGAAAATACATGAATACTTCAAACTAGAAGCATACTTTATAAGTGTTTATTGATTGTTACATTTGAGGAATAAAATACCAAGTGTCAACATCAAGCCATAAAACATTATAGTAGGATGATGGTTCGAAGATAGTTTAAATGTGAGTAATGATAGGTAAGGGCGGGTGCTTACTAATTTGTACACATAGTGTAACAGAGATGTTAAGTTCTATACCCTTAAAGTGGATTTTGATAGAGTCTTTCTTATACCCATAGTGTATAGTTATACCCAAATGATAATCCGAGATATCCAACCCTTACACTAATGGTAAGGAGTGAATAACAATACATGTATGTAATATGGTATAAGGTGGAAAAGTAGGACTTATGCACTGGTTGGGTAGCAAATCGAAATCAAAGATACAATGATATGGTGATAGAAACTCTACCTGTAACATCTTATATTTTAAAAAAAAATGGAGTGAGTTAGGTTTGTTTCAAGATATCATCGAGTATCACCGAAGTTGACCAGGATTGTTTTAGTAGTTATTGTTGCAGTTGTCTTTGTTTATATTCAACATTTTAGAATTCGCGTTTCATGCTTGCAAAAATATTATTTCACACAATTTGATAATTTTCCTCGAAGTCTAGGGACTAGTGCATAATTTGAACATGTGTAAGTTATTTGATGTCATTATAACAGAAGAAGCATGAGAGCTTAACATTGAAAAGCTAGAACATTATTTTTGTATGTTCCGAGTTCCACAGTAGTCACAAGGTGGTTGGTATCAGAATCCAATTTTCTTAATTTTAAACTTTTAATCACAGAAAGTGAAAGCTCCGAGCTAGCATGTGATAGCATTAAATGGTGGCCAAGCTACAACATGATATGTCGATTTAGAAACCTAAAAAGAGAAAGACATGTGAGCAACAAGTCGGCTATTTCTGTGACAAAATCCTAAGGGTAACTTTTTAAAGCCAAAGGCCAGGAAGACTATTTGTAATTGTTGTGAAGGGTGTTACTCAAAGTACACAATAAATTATAGCTTAAAAAAATGGCTACTACAAAGTGACAAATCTGGTTTTATGAATATTTGTCCAGCATTTGCAAGAGAAGAGAATAGGGATAGGTATAAAGATTAAAAGGCAGTTAAATTTAACATGCAAGATTAAAGAATATTGATATAAGACAATCACCAAGGCCCCTATGAAATGAAGTCTATGGAAAGGTTGAATTGACACAAGACTCTGAGAATGACTTTGCAAAGCTAGTGAGAATTTTTCCCAAACATGTGAAATATTGTGCCGAAGACTTGGCTTTAGGTATTGCTACAGAAATATTGTTCTTTTTCTTTTGTGTCTTTGGTTTTGGTTTGGGCATTACGAACAAAATTCAATCAAGTCATGCAAGATTTTGATTTCACTCATTTTTTGGTTGAGCCAAGTTGAGTTTGGGAGTTGTTGTATTACTTGGTCATGTCTTGTAACTATGTTGAATAGAAAGCAAGGATTTATCAATTCCATTCAAAACATACCAATAATGTACTCCAAAGAATATTAAAAAAAAAAAAATTATATTCCTGCCACAAACAAAGCAACAATTCGACTTTTGAGAAGCTCAAAGTCAAATAAACATGCTCCCACATTTGAATCTGGAGGAACAAATCATGTTAAACAAAACTTTTGCAACAACTATTTACAATATCATATGTGTATGTCAAAAGTTACTTAGCCTAGCACATTGGCTTTAAAATTCCCATCACAAAAGTACTTAGACTTTGTTCATTGAACATGTTGACTTGAAAGGCTTATTGCAATATAGTGCACAAGACTTAACTTACCCAGAACAACAACACCAGCATGCCTTCTGGGTAGTCAAACCATACAGAATGGAATATACAATAAGTACAACAACCAAAGACACGCAAGACTTAACTTACCCAAAACAACAACAGTAATTGATGTTATTCCTCCCAACTAGTGTGCCTTTTGGGCAATCAAACCATATAGAATGGAATATACAAGAAGTAGAACCAGAGACCCAAAGTATAGACAACCCAAGTGAGAAGTTTTGTGAATGACCATATCAGGTTAGAATTCTACATAAATGACATACTCCAAATCCATCAAGAAGGAACAATGCAAATTAAGAAAATCTGGTTCTTTTTCTCCATGTCCAATTGTAAACGCAATGTATAATAGTAAATGATAATTATATCAAAAACCCTCTATCAATCAAATCAAATCAAAATTCTAATGTATCAATGCTTTAAACCATGCAAGGCTACTCTTTCTTGTTTGGCTTCCGTATTAAAGAATCATTAAGATTTGGAGGCTCTGGTAAACAACAAACCATACCAACTTCAATACCATCCACATAAGAAAACTTATAACACCTCCAAACATACTCATCTACATTTAAGCCTGCGCCTGCAATTGAAATTATGAAAAAACTAACACTTCATCAAATTGTTCTTAATCTGATCCGAAAACAAAATTAATTAATTGGTGTGTAGAAGACCTAACAACATAGCAAAATTGCCAATAATGTTTACCATAAAAAACCAAAAAAACCATGTTGATTGTTAGAGCTATGGTCGAAACACCGAAGAAAAACCCATATGTTGAATATACATACATGCATGTTGTTACATAAATAGTTGAAAATCCGTATCAGGAAAGTAATGAAATGGCCAAAAGTAGAAGTATTGTAATAGCCCTTGGAAAAATAAGAAAACATACACCTTTGAATCAGCACGGCCTGAGAATTTAAACCAACACACAAGCATTTATTCATTACAAAATGTAAGTATTATAGGAACTTGGAATTCCAAACTACACCATGTTACTCCTCATGCTTACAGTAGCTTGATAAAGTCTTGTTTCCTTGGATATAAAAAATAAAAAGAAGGGAAATATTGAGATGCTTGGCTAAACTGTCATCATTATAGAACATATTTTCTTCTGCCCAAGTTACCGAAAGCTCAAAAGAATATATCATTTGATTTCCAATGAAATAATCCTTTTTTAAACCATCTGATTCGTATCCAGATAGACTCGCAATCTTCGATAACTTCAAGTATAATATATTTTAATTGTCTATCTGAAATCCAGGGTGATTCTTGCAACATATCAAACATTGAAAAGAAACAAAGAATTATGTCATTAAATTTTTAATAGCTTAAAATAGTGGATAATAAAAAATGTCTTTTATTCATTGTTGAACCATTCATGAGAAAATTAGTAAACGAAGATCATTAACATATTAGTATTAGTGAATGTAACAAAGAGGGAATCGTTATAAAATTCATATAGATTAATTATTTTATCTTATTTTATAATCATTAGGATTTAATTTTTTTTAATACGCATATATATAACTCGCTAAAACAACTCAAAAATCATCATACAATTGAGAAATTTCCTTCATACATTTCATTGAATAGTTTATATGCATTCACGCTAAAGGTACAGGCAGGGAAATTAATTCTAAACTACACACATCTAAATTGCATTTGCTTCTATGTGCCTCTACGTGACTATGAATTCAGAACTACTCGTACTAATTCACATGATTTTTATAACCAAACAATCAACTCCAATTTAACCAAATATCAAAGACATAAATCCATGAAAGAAAACTCATCTGATTCAGCTCTAATGAGAATTAAAACACCCAAGAATGCAAAGGAAGACTAGCTCTAAGCTCAACGCATATCGCTCTAATGAGCCAGATCTTATCAAACCAAGCTCTTGAATGTGCAACCTTGAATATTCCTCTTCTTTTCCCCTAGCTCTCCTTTTCTTTTATACATTTGCAAAGATAAGCAAGGTGCATTCTAAACGCTGAGTTCAAGTGAGTTGATCCACAAACTTCAATCTGAAACATAAGAATGTCTATTTGATTTTATTTTGTATGTTTGTGTGGAAAAATAAGATGTATTTTACAATTAGAGCATAGATGGATAAGGGTGATGGTCTTCTCCAATAAGCAAGAAATCATTCAAGAATTATTACAAGTAAAAAATGTATTTTACAATTTGAGGAGGGGTGGATGAGAGTGATGATCTACTCCATTAATCAAAAAAACATTCAAAATTTATTGCAGATAAGTGAGATATATTTTACAATTTGAGAATGACAATGAGTGAATGAGAGTGATTCATCAACTTTAATAAATATGTAAAAGTCCAATGATGCATATTTTAGATTTACAAAACACAAATTGACACTCCTATCAAATGTTAAAATTCAGAATATGCAAGTTTCAACCTGACAACTTTGAATGCATCTCAGACTTGTCATGTTAAGATGGATCTCTATAAATATATAATCTATAAGATTTTAGTTGGGCTATGGAATATATACGAATTATCATTTTAGATCACATTTAGAGCTCAAATTCTACAGTTTTGTAGCTGGTCATAACTTCTGTAATTGAATAATTTGTATGGAGTAACAAGTTAGTAGGCAAGTCCTATTATGTTTTGTAATGGGTGAGAACTTCGAATAACAAAATGTGTAGCAGAAGCATATGCCAAAATAGATTCTAAGATGGTTGATTAATGGATTTCATATTCTCAATGCACCTAATAGTAAAGGAATCAAACCATTTTACATTTGTATGTAAATTTTACAAACCACACAAACAATTCTACATGTCTATGTAAATTTTAAAACTCATTCAGAAGCAATGGATTCAAAATTTTCCACTCATTGGTGATGAAGTTGACAAAATGTTGAGTTGTGTACAAGGTTTCATCCATGTAAATTGTAAAGTATCATTAAGAAGCAATGACTTCAAAGTATGCCAATAATTGTTGGTGAAGTTGACAGAATGTTAAGTTGTGTGTAGAATTTCATCCTTGCTACCCATTAAAAAAGGACTTGAGGCCTAGAGGATTCTAAAAACTCGTTCACAAAACCCACCTTCCCTCCATATCTCAAACAATGGCAACAGTACTTCCATCATGCCTACCATTAATCTAAATTTGGCCTCCCTCACTGACCACTAATCCAACATGGAGATTCTCCTTTACACCAAGCAATATCATTTAAACCAAATGTGGAGGGAAGAGACACAAAATAAGAAGAACCCAACATAAATTAGTAACTTATTTCCTGCATCGACATATCGATTTGAGATAGCCTCCCTCCTTACGCAAATAGGAGACTCTCGACTTCTTGAAATCTAGCTAGAGTCCTGTGATTCGAGACTAATTGGAAATTTAAACTTCATAAACAAGTTTTAAGACCAACAATAAAATGTTCTGAATCCACACAACGATAGCGTGTGTCTCTAGGAATCAATATTTTCTATTATCATGGAAATTTTTTCCAAGGGATAATGTTTAGGAAAGGTAATGGAGGGCAAATAATGAGGAAACTCTTTCTTAAAAACAATTGTATCCTATGTCCCAAGCTAAATATTTGTGTCTTAAGAAAAATTGTCTATCAGGAAAGCAATTGATGTTTGGAAATGTATTCTATCGTTGGCCCATAATTGGGTTAAGATAACAGAACATCCTCATCCATGGTTATGTGATCACATAACTACTTTTATAAAAGTTGAATAAGCTGTAATAATGTAAAACGGTGGCCTATTTATTGAAAAATACACGCTAGAATTTCTTGAAATTTTTTGTATTTATTTACCCTACCATGATGCATTTACCCTAAAAAATTCAAGACAAACACATGCACGGTTTGCAAGATATGGTCAAATCAATTTTTTCTTGTTTCACCCTTCACACTACCCAATGTTACAACAAAAACATATGCCACGAACTCATTTCAAGGAAAAATTGAGTGATTCAAAAAAGAAACGACATATTTTTACCTTTTTTACCGCCATATGTCTTCGAAATCCCATTTTGATGAAGAAAATATGTTGATGTGCAAAAATACTAAATATTGTCTTGATGTGTGCATAGTGGTGAAAAATGAAAATCTGCCTTAAAAAACCCCACTGAAATGTCCTGGAAATTTGTTTTATTTTTGGGAATTTGTTCCATGTTTTACTCAATTTATCGTACTCTGAGAAAACCCAATATCTTAAAAACCAAAAACAAAAACAAAAAAAAAAAATTCTCCAATTTCTTGCAATATTTGTGCCAAAACTGCCCTGAAACAAGTTGCTACAACAATAGCTGCAGAAAACGCAACTTTCTGTAGTTGTTGCAGAAAATGTCTCTCTCTTTCAAAAGTTGTTTTCTCTTAGTCTAAGATGTTGATTTGGGCTGTGTGATGTATGTTGAAGTAGAAATCATGAAACATGATGCATGTTTGACTGAAATAGACCCAATTTTATTGATTTGCTTGAAAAGGAAATGAATGAAGAAGAGGTGTAGTGGTGCTATCATGTTGCTACAAGAAAGAAGAAAATGAACTGTTGAAAATTGTTGTTGATTCCATTGAACCATATAGTCTTCATCAAAACCAAAATCCATGGTACGATTCTTACCATGCGAATGAATGTGCAAAGTTGAGTATGGAAAGAAATTATTGGATTACCGATCAACAATGAAAATCGTTAACCAATGCGATACAACTGACCAATAATGTAAATGAGTGTCAAGGTACCTGAGTGTATCTTGTCAGGGATTAATGAATGTGTTGAAGTCAAGTCACCTACAAGATCTGAAAATCAAGAGACATTGTTGTATTCACATTGTTGTCAATGAGGAGGCTTGCCATTAATGTATGCAAGTTCCAGGGCACTCCAAGTAATCTCTGATCTTAGTCCCATAAATGGTGTTGAAGTCGATTGGACAAGATTCGTTGGAAGGTGGGCCTTAAGGAGTCCCACATCATCCAACTCGAGCATAGAACAAAAACATTTGAAGAACCATAATAAAATATTGAAACCATCATGACATTGCAAAACTTATTGTGAATTTTGCTCATCAGTTTCCTGGTTTCAAGCAAAGCTCATGTCCAATTGCGCAAGTAAACTAGTTTTCACAATAGGACCTATTTTTCTCTTCACTTATTTTTTTCTTTTTTCTTTTTCTATCCTATTCTATTTGAAAAAGAAAATTTCTTTCAAGTATAGAAATACTTCCAATGAAACCATGTGTGTAACAAGATGATAGATAAACTCATATGCAGGTTTGAAAGATATTCTTTGATATGTACCAGTATATGAGAGACCAACTGCCTTGATTGAGATGATGTCAGAAAATACTGAAGAATTGAGTATTGGGGTCTAATGACTGTCTTGAACCAAGATTCAATGTAATCTTGTCTTCTTTGGCTTCTTGTTATCATGTCATACAATTCTTCATAGATGTGATCCTCATTCATAGAATCTGGTGATAGGCATGCAAGAAACTTTTCAATCCCAGGTTCCAACAACTGCTCTTCTTTAATGGGCATCCATGATTCTTGGACCTTATCTGAATCTTCTTCTTCTGGTTGTTGTTCTTCAGTGACGGTTGGATAATCATTTTGCACTTCCTCAACATTATAAGTGGATTGAGGGTTTTTATTATTGGGGATCTGAAATGGTTGTGCAGGTAACTGACTAGGAATGGATCTTTGGGGTGCTTGTGTGGGTGGTAATGGAAAAGGTTGAATTGAGGTCAACAGAGAGTGAAATTGATGTTGTGCTGGAGGTGAATGGCATGATAACATTGATATTGGTATTGAGGATAATGAGGAAAAGATTGAGGATATGTTGGATTTACTCTATAAGACCCTTGCCAACCTTGTTTCCAAGTATGGTTTTGAGGTTGGGATTGAGATGGCCAAGGTTGCCAAGGGAAGGGTGTTTTCCAAATACTTTGAGATTGTTGTGCATAAACCTAAAATTGTGAATTAAGATCTTGCATCATACTGGGTTGATGAGGTTTCCATGGTCTTCGTGGAGCTACATAATAGGATTGTTCTGATGTTTGATTTGCTCCCTAGTAAACTACCTTTAACCCTCGTAATGATGGGAAATATTTAGTAGTATGTGATCCTGCACAGATTTCACATATGTTAATGTTATCATGTGGACATTCATGCAAAGAATGTTTCTTTCTACATTTAGGGAAAAATATAAATAAAGAAGAATTCTCAACTTTTTGTTTGTTTTGCAATCTTAGCATATCAATTTGTTCATTTAAATTACCAATAATGTCTAGTGAATTGTTAAGTTCAATTTGACTTACCAATCCTAA
Source organism: Pinus taeda (assembly GCA_000404065.3). Classification (NCBI taxonomy): domain Eukaryota; kingdom Viridiplantae; phylum Streptophyta; class Pinopsida; order Pinales; family Pinaceae; genus Pinus; species Pinus taeda. Next base: position 98,776 of record APFE030143989.1, on the reverse strand, counting down.
TGCCGACTTACTTCCTCTTGCCGTAACTGGATCTTGAGGAGATCTTCCATACTTTGTTTTTCCTCTTTATATGTCCTTGCACAGCTCACAAATCTCTTGAAATTACAATTGAGAAACATCTCCTTTTCCCGTCAGGTTAAGAAGATCAATCCATTCATCCCTTATAGCTTTTAGTAGGAGAGTTTTTAATGTGTCTAATCCTAAATCATGCAATTTAGATCTTTTGACATTATAAGTAAATCTCTCCACTAAATATTTTAGGCTTTCATCATCTTTTTGGTTCATCTTAAAGACTTCATTTCTAAAGTCATTGTGTATGAAACAATCTTTATATTTTTCCAAAAATGGTCTTTTCATATCATCCCATGTCCTTATAGAATTTGTTTCTAAATTCATGAACCATCTAAGAGATTTATCCTTCAATGTTGTTGGAACAAATTCAATTTTTGAGTGTGCAATGAGTAGCAATAAGATCTACAAAGTACTTCAAATTCGAAAAGAAAGGTTTTTGGGTCTTTTGATCTCATACCTTTGAAGTTAGGAACTACGAATGGAGGAATGTTCTTCATATGAACTTGGTATTAGTTTCTTGAATGGGAAATTCAAAAGGATCTTCCTCATTGTCATCATCTCTAGCCATTTCTTCTACCTCCTTTTTCACCTCTTATTCTACCTGCAAGAATAGGAATTCATGATGTGGATGTGTGTCCCTTACTACACCATGTATATAGTGGGGGTGGTAGGTGATTGAAGTCTTTTTTATTTATTTTATTATTATTATTTTATTTTATTTTAATTAATGAATCTACGTCTAGGATATACTAAAATGAGATTAATCTTATGCAACTAAATGGATGCAATTGAAAGCTAACACCTCTGCATACTTCTCTAGCAAGGGCACCAAAACGTTGGGTAGTTTAATTAACTGTTAAATTACTTGTCATTAATTGTCAAACCTGGGGTTCCATGAACTTGTGAAGTATACGTGCATTATATGTGCTAGGATATCTACTTTCAATTCAAAGAAAAAAAAAAATGCAAAGATATAATGAAAAATCTATCTATGACTAATTGCACGTGTTTTTTTAATTCAAGATTTGGAAATGAATTCAAAGCAAATTTATTCTAAAGAAAGGACTTCAAGATATATTCTAGCAATGGAAATCTATATTCTAGTGAATTTGAAAGACAAGATTATTCTATGAACTTGAAATGCAAGATTATTCTATTTTGTTTTGAAGAGAAATTTAATCTAATCAACTTGGAAAGAAAACTAAGTCTATCAGTTCATGAAAGTAAAATTGATCTAAAGACTACAAGACTTTGAAATCAAAAAATATTCTAGAGTATAGCAAACGAAGAGCGATGAAATAATAATTATGGAATCCTCAAAAAGATTACTGATGTGTGCACTCTAAACTAGTGCCAATCATATCATATCACGCATAAATCTGAGACTTAAGGTTAAAAGACAAATTAAGGTAAATCTTTTGGTGTTTTTAGTGTATTATCAAATGCTTGACTTGTAATGAAACAAGGGGAAATGAGTGCAAATTTAGTTAAAAAGAACAAACTAATGAAATGAAACTGAACATCTAAATAAATTGAACAATTGATTGAAGAAAATTTTAATCTAATTGCAAAGCATAAGAAATTGAAAATAATAATAAAAGACAACTATGATATCTCTCGTACATCCTCGAGGGGGCCTCCTAGTGAGTGTGAGATGCTTAAAAGCTCATATCACAAAACTAGAATCACTAATCACATTCAAAATTGTGCCATAACAAAGATTGCATTAATTAAAAAAAACAGAGTTTTCTTCTTTAATCAACAGAAACAATTACAAATTAATATTCATCCTTGACATCTAATCTCTCCTCTCATCAAATATATTGCAATTTATAGGGCTTTGAAGCAACAAGAAACTCATAATTTCATTGCATGAATTTTGGCCATGAGATCTCAGTAAATTAGTTTGAAAATAAAATCGAATATATTTTGAAGGTTTTTAGGATCAAAGATCAATCCATATATGATCACACTTATCCCCTTGCCACAAATTTTCTAAAGAACAGTTCGTTCCAATATTTTTGGTGATTGGGTGTTGACTGTGAAATTACCAAACTGTTTGCCCACGCAATCTACAAAATAGGGCTCCAAAGAACCCCGAAAATGTCTCAAATGCTAACGAATTTGAGGAAACTGCTCATAGAGAACCTAATTGGGCTCATGCTGAAACCAAAAAAAAAACATGTTTTCGTTTTCCAAAATTCATTTTTATTTGCTCGGAAAACACGTTTGAAGTTCACTAGTCAAAATTGTTGTGTTCTTCATTTGATTTCTTGTTGGAGGTTCACACATGCGAACTAGGTAGACTTTGGCCAACACAAATCTGTATTCGAGCTTCTAGGAACCAAGTCCATGTGTCTGATTTCCTTCTAGAGTAGTGCTACTACCTTAACCATGGAGATAACTACGGAAATTGACTTAAGTTGCAAAATCTTGAACTAGTCAAATTGTCATTAGTAAAACCAAGCAAAGTTCTTCTTAACTCATTAAAAATCATGGAAATAATAATAATAAACTATTTAAACATGTATTCAGGAATTTGGTGTGTTTATGGAGAAATATGGTAAAAAATGTTGACAATGGGTGAATGGAATGATGCGAAAATGGATGGATTCATCAACAAAATCATGACAAGTTGGACGCTGAACACTAATGTTTGTCAAAATATGTGCCATATAATTAAACAACTTTTACAGGTGGTGACGTCGAGCCTTGGCATTTGCAGCCATGGTGGTGGTGGTCACTGGTCAACGTCACCACCTTGGGAGCTCCAATACCGAAAGTTAAACTTTGTCAGAAACAAAAATATTTAGAATGGAGAATGATTAATACTTTTGCATCATCACTAGATATCACTGCTCAAAGTGCAATGACATAATAATGAAGTTTTGAAAAAAATAATATAAAACACACCTAAATATAATGAATAAAAAGTAAAAAATATGTGTAAAAAAATTTAAAAGGAATTGAAACTTAAATATGAATAAACCTTACTTATATGTTTTAATAAATTAAATGAATAAAATTACATCAAAATTTATAAAATGAATAAATCATTAACATTATATAAAATTAATTAATTAATTAATTATATATATGTGTGTGTGTGTGTGTTGAATAATTCAAAAAACAATAAATCATTAACATTATTCAAAACTATATATGAAATGAAATGATATTCTAAGGTCCACGAGACTAAAAATAGTCTATGAGACCATCAATTCCTTGTTTTTCGCTCTTTGCAATTTAGTCCTTTTCTGATTCAAATTGATGATGAGCTGACCCAACCTTCCAACAATCTCCTCGCTAAAAAGGCAATGCCAAGAAATTGATGCTAACATGTTCTCATGACTTTCTCTAATGTCTTTGAATGCATCACATTCCAAAATGAAATGTTTTTCCAATTCCACAGCCCCAAACATGCAAAATGTACATACCCTTTCTTCCCAAGCTTCTTTAGGCCTTTTCCACCGTCCTGTTTCACACCGAAGTTGATGTGAGTTGGTCCTTAATTGAGCAATAAGAACCTTTGCCCTCCACGAAATGTTAGCTCCAATGAACTCTTTTTGTTGTAAATCACACATAGAGTTGAATTCCTCAATGTAATATTTCTTCTTTCTACCCAACTCTTTTCCCCATACCATTTTACGAAACTTCTCCATATCAAAATCCTTTAGCTCCTTGCTAATTGTGGGACAGTCATTGAGGTAGACATCCCATTTTTTTCATCCATGTGTAGTTTTGTTTCATCCATGTTTTCTTTCTTTCTCTGATGCCTTCATTGAAGATAACATTAGGCCATCTACCTACTCTCATTTTTTCAATTCGTTTTAGGTATCTTATGAGCCGCACCATAGAAATTGCTTCAATGGAAGTTGCTCCTGCTTCACTCAACATTATCTCATAAGGTACCAAACTTTTTATTTTGGACTTGCTCATGATCAAGCTTTTTTGGATTTTCTCAATTTCTTTCCATTTTGAGACGGGAGTGTTGCTAGCCCACAATTCACACCCATATAGCATCACTGGACAAACTAGGAGTCCAAAAAGCACTTTAATCATTTTCCAATCCCATAACTCTGCCTCTCTACATATGTTTTGAAGAGCATATAATGCTTTCCACTCTCATAAAATTCTCTTCTTTCTGCAGTCCTCCCAATTGAGTCTGTTGTTGAAATCAATCCCAAGGTACTTGTACTCCTTTACTTCTTCAAGAATGTTGTCTTCAAAGAAGAAAGTATGTTGGCTCTTCTTCCTTTTATTAGGTGAAGTCATTATTTTGGTCTTGCATCCCCACTGCTCTACAAAAATGCTCAAGGGCATATTAGTGCATTTGCAATCCATGGGCTGATTTAGAAATCAATACAATATCATCAGCATATAAAAGAAGCTTTATCACAAACTCCCCCAACCGAACACCATCCCCACCTTGTCGATTTAGCCACTCTTCCAATTTATCAATATATAGACCAAAAAGAGTGGGGGATAGAGGGCAACCTCGCTTGACTCCAATGTCACTTCTAAAGCTTTCTGAAATACCTGCTGAGGTTCTAATTTTGACTTTCACTTCTTCATAAAGTCTATGTACAATGGCTCTATAATGCACATGAATTCCAAGTTCTTCCATTCTGCGCCACAACTTATCCCTAGGGACTGTGTCAAATGCTTTTTTGAAGTCAAAAAAGCAGAAAAATACTTCTTCTTTGTCCTCCCAAACCTTTTCAACAATGCGTCTCAACGTGATGCCATGATCCACTGTAGAATGTTTCGGCCGAAAACCCACTTGTCCTCTTGCCCTCTTTTCTTTTACTTCTACCCACTTGCTAATTGTGTCTTCTACCATGTTGTCGAAAAGCTTTGCAAACAAAGGATTTATCATAATTGTTCTATAGTTGGATGGATTATTGATGTCTCCACTTTTAAAAAGGGGTATTTCTAGGCTAGTTGTCTAATCTCTTGGGAATCCTTGTTGAATGATGTTATTGAATATTTTCATGATGTGTGGTGCAAGAGATTTCATTCCCCATTTTAGATACTCTACTTGAAGTTCAACCAAGTCCTTTGCCTTTCCAATTTTCAGCTTCTTAATTCCATTCTCCACCTTTTGTAATTTGAAGAGCTTTGAATTTTGTGTTGATCCTAGGGGGGGACTCTGCCTCAGATTCTTTCTCATGGAGTTGCCTTGCATATTCAAACCATTGATTGGTTGTAATATTATTTTCAATTTGCTTCTTCCTTGGTTGCAGTTCCTGCCAAAAAAGCTTTGGATTATTCTTGCTTAAATATATTAACTCTTCTCTCCTTGTTTGCATGAACTCATCTTTTTCCTTTTTAGTATCTGCTTATATAACTTTACATTCATCTTCTCTTTTCCTACCTTTTTCAAGGTTCTCCTTTCCATTTTGCATTCCTCATCAAACCAAGCATTTACAGGAAAGCAATTTGATTCTAATTTCCTATTTTTTGCTCTTTTGCACTTCTCAACTTTGGATTATATTTGTTAACTCATGGCTGCTGAAGCGTTTGAAAGCAATTTTCTCTTTCTGAATTAATCTCTCTAACATTGTCTTGAAGATAGTACCATTTTCTTGTGTTAGAAGAATTTTTCCCCTTGATAGTGATTGTCGGGAGCATTAGGTTTTCCTCTTATGCTATCTTTCTTCTAACCATGATAGCCTTATAAAAATTGGATTATGGTCTGATTTTAAGTCTCAAATATGCTCTCCAATACTAACTTCATCTATCTTTTCTATTAAGCTTTGTGAACACATCACATAGTCAACGACACTTGCCCCATTGTATGTGTTGCAAGTGAAGTTCCCGGACCTTTTCCATCTATCTAGACCATTGCAAATAATTAAGTTGAAAGCCCCACATAGTGTAAGCAACTCATCTCCAAAATGATTGCTAACTTTGTCATCTTCTAAACACCTCACCCATTGGGGATTCTCCTCTTCAGTGAGCCAAATAGGATTGTTATCCTCTTTTCAACAAAGGATGCTAGCTTGATTATTTGTTGTTCTAGCATTGAAATCTCCCACTAAGAGAACTTCTCTCTGCTGAGAGTACATGGAAATATCTTGTTTTATAGCTGCATATGGATCCTTGCGTCAAGCCCCTTATTTTTGTAAGTTTTTGGGACTTGAGGGGAAAAATAGCATGTTGCAATTGTTCTGTGATTCTCATTCTCTGATATTTTCAACCATAATTATTGTTTATTTGCATCTTCTTTAATTAACTGAACGTGACAACCTTCTTTTTCTTTCACTAAAACTAGTACTCCCCCATACCCTTTTCCATTTTCTACTACCTTGTTCCAAACTGCCAACTTCAAATAACCATCAAACACAGGAGTTTTGCAACCATCATGCTCATGAGTTTCTGTGAGACAACTTATGTCTCTACCTTCTGCAATAGGCCCTAACCCAGGTCCCCTCCTCCAAGGATAACCTCTACAATTCCAACAAACTAAACTTAGGTAGACATCGGTAGGATTTGACTGCTACGTAGTTTGGCACATAAGACTCAAATTTGAGTCTTCACCCCTTTTTGTCCATGTTGCTCTTGTTGTTTTCATCTCTATTATTGAATTCTCTGTTTTTTCTTTACTGTCAGCTTGTTGCCCTGATTTTCCTGGAGGCCCAAGCACTGCAATAACGGCTTTCTCATTGTACAACCATGCCCTTTTCCCTTCATTTCTTGTTGTTCTAATTTTCTCCACTTCATCCCTTCTCTCCTCTTGTTGTTTTTTGGTTAAATCTTTATCGAGGAAGAAGTATTAGCCTTTCAAGAGTCTCTTTTTGCCCAAAAGTTGTTGTTTTTCTTGTACGCTTGCCATGGTGAGTTTTATGGGTCGATACCTCTCTTCACATATCCTCCCAACCCTTCTTGCTTGGAAGATTTGCCCTTTCCAATGTAGTTTCTCTTTCAAACAATCTCTTGTCAAATTGAGAGTACTTTCATTCTTCCCATAATCTCTTATTCCCCTCATAATAAAGTCTATTTCCTGTGCTCTACGATCACTTGCATCTTCTTCTTCCTCTGTCCTTATGTAACCATTAGCGTCTACAGCTCTAGCTTTGATTTCTTTTGGACTATCTTTCCCACTGTTCATTTTTGCCTTCTCTTTGGAAATGTCTATTTGTTGAGATACCTGTGTATCTACCTGAGTTTGTTTAGAAATGATCACAATGTTTGTTGTTATTACTTCTTTCATGTTTTGTCATTCTTGTTTCCCTATCTCTAGAGCCTCTTGTAACATTGTTATCTTTTTTTTTTAAATTCTATTGCCTTCCATTAGACATTGGTTTGCAACTGTGATCTCTAAAATTTTGTGGTCTCTCTTGTGCTCTCTGGCTTCCAAAATCTCCAGCCTTGTTCTGACCTTCATCAGTTCTTGGACATATAGATCTGATGACCAAGTAAGAGGTGTAGATGTGGGACTGTAAATGATTGATTCTTCTTTATTTTTGTTTCTCTTATTTATTTTCTTTTTCTTTTTCTTGATCTTGATCAGTTTTCTTCTCATTTGTCCCCATTTAAGGCGAGCAATCCTACGTCTTAAAATGCCCTCATATTGCTTTGCTTTTACCCAAATCCACCTTCCTATTTTGTCTGTTGAAGCAATTTTGACTTAACCCAATTGATTTGTTTCCACAAAATCTGAAATTTCCTTGCTCTTTATGCCTTGGCTCTTCTAAGCGTTTTCCATGTTTTGAATGTTTACTTATTTAGAAGTTAACTGCCTCACTGCTTTGTGCTCACGAAACTCTGCTCAAGCTGTCTGTTCACGTTGTCTGTCCACTGTGCTCACAAAACACTGTCCTGTACTTTCACACGGTCTGTTGCCTGTAAATAGTAAAAATGTTGAACCTGTGGAACCGAAAATGTCTAAATCCGAGCCTCCAGATAACCGCTTAAAACCTTTAAATTACTCTAGCCCTGTGCTCCGAGTCGCAAATGTATTTACGCTATCTGAACTGAAGTTTCCGCACTATCTGAATAGAAAAGCCCACGCTTCAAGCAGAATAAGGCATAAGGCAGAAGAAAAAAATATTAAATGTTGAATAATTCAAATTACCTACAGTATCAAAATATTAAAACAATAAAAATAAAAAAGCTTTCTAATAATAAAAAAACAAACAAACAAAGGCTGATCCTCATTAAAACAGTACTGGAGGCCACCCCGGTATTCTGGATGGCTCTTGCATAGATCCCCAGACATACACTTGCTCGGTTACAGCAAATATGTAATAGATATCTGTGGGCAGGTAGCCAAGACAAGCGGATATTTGCATGGATCGGCTGGCAGAAGATAGCCATCCCAAAGAAGTGGGGAGGATGGGGACTCAAAGATCTCCCACTTTTTGCCCAATCACTGGCAGCAAAGATGAGTTGGGCACTGCTAACTAGTCAAAATTTACGGACTCGACTCTCATACCATAAATACATTTGGCCCCTTGACACCATGGATTGGATCAGACTACCCACCTGGAACAGTACAGGGGCATCATCTTTTTGGAAATCCATTATCTACTCAATGCCCATGATAAGGGACAACTTGGCTTGGAGGATCAGAGATGGCGCACAAGCCAGGATTGGCATTGACCCTTGGGCTGGCAGTGGGGGAAGGCATCAACTACCGCGTGAATTAGTTGAGTATCTTCTCACTCATGACATCAAGGTGATTGCACACATAGCGGACCAAGAAGCCTCTGATATATTCCATCAGGCCTGGCGCACATCTTAGCAATTGAACCTCCCACTGCAGTGGCATCAAGCATGGGAATCTTACAGGGAGGCTCTGACGGAATCTCACATTAGAATTACTGAGGGGCAAGACGAGCTGATCTGGAGTCCGTCGGATGAGGGATATTACACTCCGAAGGATGGGTATACACTCCTCATTAGCCACAAAAAATCGGATACATTGATGGACTGGTGGCAAAACATATGGAAGTTATCCACACCCCCGAGATCCAAGCTATTCTTCTGGTGCGTTCTCAGGAATAAGGCACCCACATGAGACAATCTTCAGCGCAGAGCACACCATGGCCCAACCTGGTGTGTGTTATGCAAATCCGCGTCGGAATCTACAGACCACCTGTTCCTACATTGCAGAGCCGCGATCGATTTGTGGACTAATATTAAAAACACCATTGCATACAACGGGTTCTGGGCAGGACAAAACATTATGGAGGCTTGGACTGAATGGTCTATTAGACACAAAGGCACAAAAACGATAAGTCTTCCTGCCATATTAATATGGCACTTATGGAATACGCGGAACCATATTGTCTTTCAGGATAAACTTGTTTACTGGCACCTGTTAGAAGCCCGCATCATTGCAGCATTCAACGAACTCCCGGAGCCCCCACCTGCTCACGTTCGACGCCCCCACCCGCCTCCCCTCATAGACCGATCCACCCCGTGGGATTTCTTTGACGGCACAGCAAATCAGCAGAGATGTGGAGGAGGAATCATCATACACAAATCGGATCAGCACCTCTACAGAATCAAAGCAGGATTGGGCACTGGCTCAAACAATTATGCCGAACTTATTACTCTCAGACACCTCCTCCACTTTGCATTGGGCCATAACATCACTTGCATAAACATATTTGGGGATTCAAAAATCATTATAAACTGGTTCAACAACAATGCATTCTGTCACATACACACACTCAGTATAATTTTGCATGAGATTCAAGAATTCAAAACTGCTTTTAACAACATCTCATGTTCGCACATCTACAGGGAACACAATGAGAGTGCCGACAGATTATCCAAGGAGGCCGCGCTAATGGACCGAGGAGTATGGGAAGTTACCGAAGTTCATGGACAGCAGGAATTCAAATATTACCACCGTCCATACATAGATCAGAGATACCAGCAAGCATCAGAGCAATAACTTTATGAAACTTTTTTGATTGATTATAACAGTATTTATGTAAATATTCCAAGAACATATAGAACAGTAAGCGAGCCAATGTGGCTTTTTTGTATTATTTTTTGCAAAAATTAAAGATGACCCTGCGTGGAACATCTTAAGTTTGAACTGATCTCAATTTTGATGATGGCAAATAGGCACGCTGTATACACAGTGACCTCAAGCATAATTCATAGCGATATCAATGTAATTTTCAAACCATTAATGAAAGTTACAGATTTTTCCAGTGGAAACAAACAAACAAACAAACAAACCAACCAACCAACCTATCGTAATGAGATTTCATTTAAAAAAATTATTATAAAATCCAAAAACAATACAAAACCAAGCTACTTTGATGGGTAGGTTAAACCTATATATCCTACTTTATAGGGACTCATAAATATAAATATATAAGATTATTCATTCGTAGAAGTTCGCATATTACTTTCGTCATTTATTTCTGCACGTATCTTTTGTAAGTCTATATCATGGTACACGTAGGAGAAAAAAGTGAGACATGTGTCTTGTTATTAAGCCTAAGCGGTTATTTATATAGTTTTATTAGATTTTATTTTAATGAATTTAAAAGTTGTTTTTTAATAGAAATTTTTTATCATAAATTAGTTTTTAGATTAACAGTATAAACAAATATTATTAACAATTATTTATTAATGCAGTATATTTTATCATTATTATTTAAGGATAATTATGTCATTTGGAATGATTTACTATTAGTTTATGAGGAGTAAGTTTTTTCACTCGATGTTTGTAGATCTCGAGAGCCATTATTAAATATCATCCAAGAAGGTAGGCTATCTTATCATCATTATTCAAGGAAAACCATGCCACTTGTAATGATTTAATAGTGGTCTATAAGGGGGCAAGATTTCACTCAATGCCTTTGGATCTCGTGTCATTAACCTATTTCCTTATGTCTAAAAAAGAAGAGCTCATAGCCAAGCAAAAGTAATGAATTTAAAAGTTTGTCATGTAGGAATTTATTTAAATTTTCATTGGAATTTTAATATTAATTATTAAAAACTATTTTTAATTAATTTTTTCTATTAATGTATGGATTTTGTTTTTTTTTCAAAGAAACGATTGAGGATTCTATTAAAAGAGAGCCAAGGGAGTTGAGGTTTGTCCCGGAACCATTACATTTCTTCAGAATTACCAATAATCCATGATGGATTGAGCGCATAGGCTCAATCCAGTCTCTCAAACAATTGCCCCATAATACAAAAATTCCATTCACGTCCAAGCTAAAAAAATTCTAGAAAACTCCCAAGATCAAAATGCATTTGCGCTCCATTTTCATTATTTGATATCTAATAGAGGGGTTTAGCATGCATTAACTAGAACATATCATCAATTTCAGACTACCCATTTTTTTGTTCAATTCTGCTTATGCTTCTCTGATTTCCTTCTTAGAGTATCTTCCTTATCCTTTTTTTAAATTTCTCGTTTCATGACTACTTTTTTCGACTCCCAAATTCATCATTTTATTTTTTTGCTTATCTAGTCAATACTTTTGCAGTGTCTGCATCCAATTCCTTTGGTATTGTGGACATAGTTCCCATTTTTTCCCTCTTGCTTCTCGTCACGACTTTCCTTGATCTTGCCTCTAATGCTTGATTGCCCACAATCATGCCTTGTGTCCCTTGCTCTTGATTTTCAATCTCTGGTGGGTCTTCATATTTTTGTTGGATCTAGGGTTGTTCCTTGTTTGTTGGGTTTGTATCTATTATGGGGACTACATCCCATATTTCTCCCTCTTCTTCCTTGCTCTTTTATTCTTCATTGAATATATGGATTTAGTTTTAAAATTTATTATTTATGTCTTTTAAACTAAGATTGATATAATTTATAGTTAAAAATAATGAATTCTGAATAAAGGAAGTTAATTTTAATGTAAAAATGTTCATTGTTCTCTATCACTTATTATTTTTAGAATTTATAATTAAAAGTTAGAAGATTGTATGGAGAAATAAAATTGGATTTATATTGAAAAATTAAAAGGATTTTCTAAAGAAAGCAAATTGTATAGGTACCAAGTGGAAAAAATCAGTCACCACCTTGCTCATATATGCAAATGGTATTGATCCTTTTGGCAAGGAACCCCTCTCACCATGATAAGCAACCTCAAATTCTCAAAAATGCATATACTCAATCTAAGGTGGATATATATATGAACATTAAACCAATACAAATCACAATTTATTTGATTTTGTTTACTATAATGGTAATTTCAAATAAGTCTAATTTTATAGTATTTTATAATTGATTTTAATTGCATACTAAATTTTAACATGTTGTTGAATAAGGAAAAATGGAGGTTGGAAAGCTTATTTTGGTCTTGAGAATAATAACAAAGCTATAGAATTAGTTTTCAGTTAAAAAAATAAAGGCCATTTTTTATACCTTTGTTGCCACATTAGTTGTATATGGTTGTGAGGATTGAGCTTATAATGTTTTCGAGGGAACTTAGAGGAAATTGAGCAAATTTAGAAGCATTTTATAACACATAATTTAAAAAAGAGTGAAATACATCCCGTCTAATCCGCATTTCAAAGCTAGGGTTCTACATGTGAGGGTAAGACTATGCTTAGTGACTTAATGTACAAATAGAAGCTAATTAAGATCAAGAAATAGAGGTTTTCTATCATTATTTCAAATATTATTTAAAGTCACTCCATACTCAAAAGGTTGAGTTCAAAAGAGGTTACGGATGTAGTTTATTTTTTAAACGTCTAAGTATATTGTAGAAGGACACGCTCCAAGTTATAAATATTGTTAAAACACTGTCATAACTAAGTTGAAACTTACCCACATGGAGTGTATGTGGTGGATGAATGATAGGGACGAGGCGGGGTGACGATAGCCCAAAAAGTTAGGCCACATGCCATTCTCTGCCTCGCATAGGACTTGCAATGTCTCATAGTAATGGAAACATGGGGGTTTTGTGCTATGGGTTCTCCATTGTGATAAAGCTTGGTTCATATGTTGATTAACATGGTTTTCAAAGCAATAATGTGTGATGATGATAGAACGATGTGGTCATCTATCTAGTTCTAGTTGTGAGGAATGGTTATTGTCGTCGACTTGGCCCCTATAGGCTTTAATTTGTGGCCCCCATATTTGACTGGAAATACATTACCCCCTCTCATGAGACTCCAATTGAATTGCAAAGCAAATTTCTCAATTTCAATGGCTCATCAAATTGGTTAGAGAGTATGCCCCCTAGTTCGAAAAACTCGTGCAGAGGTTGCTACAAGATAGGTGGCACAAGCTTTCTTCAACTTTGCCTCCCCTATGTAGAGGAAAGAAATAATCCTTATTTAGAAGCTGAGGTAAAAATTGAGAGAGAATTTCTGGAGGATGGGGATAATATGGAGGAGGTAGTGGACATTCTAACAAATATGGATATGAACATAACTCAAAATAGAAATTACTTTAGAACACTTAAGTTATACTATGATACCAAGATGTTGATAGCTCACACCCTCACTAGACAAGAGATAAACCAAAGAGATAGGCATGCCCACTTGGACAGAGTGAAAAGTAGGGACACCTTCTATTTTTGCTCTACAAATGGATGGAAAAAATCAAGGAGAAATCCTCCTCTTAGAGACCGATATGGGCATTAAAGAACACCCCATCAACATTCTGAACAAATAGAAAGCCACAATCTTAAACTAGGTCTAGTTTTATGTTTGCATTAGTGCCTATGTTTTATGCTTCCTAATTCAAGTCAATTCATAGAGAATCTTGGTTTCTAGAAATGGAATCATCTCTACATAAACTTGGAAGTTTTGTGTATGTTTCAAGTGGTCACTGTGTTAAATGTTGAAATTCCTAGTTTCCCTATGGGAAAGCTTAGTATTTATAGATATTAGGTGTCAAGCTAGGAATTTCTATCTCTCTGGTCTTATCTTCATATAGTTTTGTGACAATTATTAAGACAACGATCAATGGTGTTGTCAATTAAAGAATTGGTTCTATACATATGGTTTTTTTAATAATAGAAACTCCTAACTTACAAAAAAAACAATAATTTGAAAGTGAAAATGTGGAGTGACAGGGTTACTGAGAATAAGATAAATTTGAATTATTATAAAGAAATAATTAACCTTTTTTTTGTCAAACAAAATACTTTCATTAATTCTTCAAAAAAGATATAGCATATAGTCCAGAGGCCCTCTTCTCTCTTGGCTTCACTCTAACTGGATTTATTAGCCAAGAGAGCAGTGCAAAATCAGAGAAGATATTTCCATTTTTTACATGAACCCCAAAGGCAAAAAAGCCATATAGCCAAAAACACATGAAAAAACAAAAAACAACCAGTAGATAAAATTTTAGGGGAGAGGATTTGGTGCATGAGCAGCACTCAGGGCCCCGGGAGGGCCATGGCCTTCATGAACATGGTAATCTATATTACCAAGTCGCACCTCAAACTCGTCCAGCCGCTCATTGGTTCAATGCTAAATATGACTCATAGATGCTAGGTGCTCTAGAATTACCCCCCCCCCCCCCCCCCTTGACCTTGTAGTATGGACATCATTAAAGAAATAATTAACCTTAAGTTAGAATATCAAAACTACTTTTTATTGTTGGTAACTCAAATAATAAAATTAAGCATTTCTAACACATATTTGCATGAGGTCTATATTAATGCAAAGTATTGGAAAAAAAGTGAATTATCTTGGCATAAAAGAATTTGTAAAAAATATTAGACAAATAAAGTATATGATGAAAAGCACTTTCTCTTAAAATATTCGATCTACAAAAGCATTATATTTATGTATTTATAATAAAGCTAAGCTTTATATCTTATTAACCCTATTAAACTATGAGTCCCTAGACAATCACAAAGACTGAGACCACATAAATATGAGTTATAAACTTTATCTTTGATAAGGTGTTCTCATGATCCACTAATGAGTTGTCAATAAGATCTAAATCTAGAATTGTCAAACTAATGTACTATAAATTTATATCAAATGATCAATACAAGGATTTAAGAGAATGGTTAAGGTGTTTTATGTCATTTACTTGTCTTGCCTAACTTGCTTCAATTATTAACATGTTATCAAAGTTATGGTTAAGGAAGATTGCTATAAAGTATGATTTCATAGCCTTGTGATTCTACGGGTATGAACAAGAGATATGAAGGTGAATGTTTCCTACTCAATAGAATGAAGATCAACAATATTCTTGATGTGCAATGGCAAGATAATTATAGATCTCTCTCTCTATTTTTCCTTTTTTTTTGTAGCATAGGAATCGAAAACTGGGTTAGGCTCATACTTGCGTGACATGGGGTCAATTTCAGCCACTGCCACTATGCCTTTGCACATATGACAATCCTCCTTTATGTAAACTGGGTTACTCTAGGGGGATTTTAACCTTGGATCCCTTGGTCTACACAATAATTCATATCACAACAATCGCAATTAAAGTTCCATGAAACTAATCATAAATATCTCTTAAATAAAGGTGCAAATATTTTTTTTATGTGATTGGTTGATTATATTCTATGTTTTTCTCTTATCGAATATTCATATTCTTGGTCGGCTCAGCTGTGGGATTTCCAAATATTAATATTTATTCTTTTTAATCCATTGGTTGCTAGTTGTCTTATGAGTTTGGATAATGAAGAGAGGTTTGGATTTGGCGATTGATTCTAATAGGCCTCATGCACACCAATCTAGTAATCCCACTTCTAGAAGCTCAAATCCAATGACCCATTTTTAAATCTCGACAACACCACAAAACCACTTATACCCTCAACTCGTGTACTAAAAAAAACAAAATGCTCCCTATTTCGTCAATCAAACTATCACGCTGAGCAGAGCTATATAATTCTCACCAAGTTCAATGTAATCAATTTCTCAAATGTAAACATGGTTTTTGAATAGTTTCAGCTATGATTTCCTGCAACATTTCCATTGACAAACACATCCCATCCACATAACTGCTTGTTTGTTCTACATAGACATTGTCACATTTTTTTAGGCTAGCATGTTCTCAGATAAAAATTAAAACTGACTTAGCAGTGCCTAGTCATGAACCATCTGGAATTTTTCACTTTCCAATCTAGCCAATGTTGAAAGTTGTGTTAGATCTAATCTGATCGATTCACACCAATTCCTATAAATTGATTTGCAAGGAAGGATCTCTAGGTTATTGGAAATAGTCCATGCCTAAATTATGTAACGTGTTAAAACTATATCTATATTCTACTTTACCCATTAAAAGGAAAGGTCATTTGAATTGATGCATGGAGACTCAACTAGGACTATGTTTCAGAGATCTCAATTTCCTGCGAAAACATTAATATTGATATTTTTTAAAAGGTCATCTAAAGGAACAGGATCTGGGAGATGATTGAAGGAGACATAAAAATATTCTAAGGGAGCACATTTATGAAATTCTAGGGCAATCATCCCAATGAGACCATTATGAGATGGATCAAATTGATGCTTTTCTGATCATATGAAATTGGAAGTCTATGTAAAAGTAAGGTCATAAGTTTCAATGCGATGTTGACTCATTCTGTAAATACTCGATAGTGGCCATCTCATCTTGTTCACTGTCTACATCATTCTCTATAGTCCCCTTAGCCTAACACTTGATTTCATCTACAATTCTTGCAGATTTGGGTATAAACCCCAACAACATAAACATTTTTTGGTCAGCATCAAAGCCATTATTAGGATTTATCAATCATTTTTCCCTCGTAAAAATGGAAATTTACCTTGTGTGGTGAAGTAAAATTGTAAGTGCAAACATGAACGAATTCCTCTAGCCCGATAACGGGTCTAGCCACAACAGATACATTCTATGGAAGATTTCCTCATATCAGAATCAATCAAGAGAGCCTACCTCTTGGTCACTTATCCTGCTTGATGATGTCCTCACTTGCTCGCTCCAGCAATCTCTCGCCTCTTTCTTCAAGCTCCTTAAACAAGTAAACAACAACAGCACACAAACATTATAATAGACAAATTGCAATTCAACCTACTTAATGAGTCAAGAAGCATTAAGACATGAATATGTAATATTACAAAACATGTAGGAAATCAATCGATAGTTGCACATATTAATATCAAAGAGAGATTACAACCATTCGTCTTGACGTCGCAGTCTTCCTCTGACAAGACCAGGTTCCCACACACTTCTGCTAGCACTTCATGATGGCTTCAAACAATAATAGTTTAAAGGCTCTTCCCTTTATACTTCACTCCAAACCAAACACACTTCTCCCTCACACAACGAGATGGATACAACTAGTAATGGCTTGCTTTTCAAATCAAAATAGTATACTCACACTCAGCCAACACTCTCACTGTGACTAGCTTGTGCTTGGGAAGAAGGGAGGTTTATATAGGAAATACGGATGGGAGATGGATCCTCTTCTCATGGGAGAAGGACTTATCCCTTGAGGTAGTTCCATCATTATATGGAAAAGGAGCCCAAACTATCATCCTCGACCCCATCTGGCCAAACCATTTACCAAGCTTCTATTACGAAGCTTCTAGAGATGGAAGCTTTAGCTCTAATTTAAAAAACTTTCCATAACAGGACTAGTGCGACTTGAACAGAGCTCAATCGCATCGATCCCGCGGGGAATAGTGCTAATTTCAGTACATCGGCATGGGGAGGACAAAGGTCATTAGCACCGGTCTTGTAAATTGGGCAAAACAGAAGTTTCAGGGGAAATGGTGCAAAAGGGAAATGATCTTCTCATGAAGAGAGACAAAATGGGAGTTTCTCAATGAAGGAAAAGCATGCGGGGTTCACTATAGAGGTCCTCTAGGATCAAGGAATGGGGAGTACAAGGACAGTGACAAAATGTTGTGTAATAGATGCCCCCTAAAGCGTGAAGACCGAACTGGAGTGAGGGATGAAATGCTTTATAAATTAGTACAGGGAGCCAGTCTGTCGTCGGAAAACCTGCAAGCAAGTACAGATACATACACATAAATTTAGATCTCTACCAAATGGTACATGAATCATGGCATGGGCGCAGCCATCTAGGGAATGATAATGTAAATGGATCCAGGCATGGGCGGCAATCCGTCAAAGAGGATCATAATGAAACCAAGGTATGGTCGCAGCCATCCAATAATGAGAGGGATCACATATGATAAATCATGGTTTGGTTGTAGCCATCCATCTGAAAGAGACATGCATATCATCATAACCATGTCACACCACTTCACAACCTGGACTTTCATGATCTAAGTCCAAGGTGTTGTGCTCCAACACAACCCGATCAAAGTATAGATCCTAGCATGCAAATAGACGTGTAGAAAGTCGCTTGATTACTAGTCAATGATGTAAATTGTTAACAAGCACGAGAGAAACCACCAATAATGATGATGGCCCTCGAGGTACTATCAGCACAATTCATGGAATGTGAATACAGGAACTAAAGTCGAACACCCATGAAATCAATCGATCGAAAGCCAATGATGTGAACTTGTCGTCGAGTGTGAAGAACTTTCCATTAGGGCATGCAAGCTCTAAGCTACTGGAAGGGAGTCTCTCGATCAACTTCCCAGATAATGAGCTGATGTCGACGGAAAGTGACCGTGTTGAAGGAGGGCCATAATGAATCCCACATCATTGATGTGAGACGAGAGGATGCAAAATGATTTTGGATGATACAAAGAAACAGAGGTAAGTGTAACTGCAAAAGGACAACTCTTGAATAAATCGGCGACACAACTAGAGGTTTGGCAGCTTTTGGATCTATTGGATCAGTGGTCATGGTGACATAGCAGAGATCAGATGGATGGCAACAATGAACGCCCCAAACCCAGGAAGGTCAACGATACAAAGGAGGATGTCCCAACCCGACATGAAGCAAAGAGTGTCATGTTCAAGAGTGAGTTGCTAACACAACTCGATAGATTTCCAAATTTTTCCCCCACCATTTCTGGCGAGTACCCTAATTATTTTTTAATTGTAAGCTTGAAGGGGATATCATATGCTTGCACTGTCAATTCATCCTTTGGACGAACCCGACCTAGTAAGTTTAACGAGCCCTAGGAAGGAGAAGCTTGTGTTCGTCATGGTGACGAATCCGATGTCATTTAATAGTTTAACGATTCCGAAAAAGGTGTAACTCGGTACCTTTTTCATGTTTAGAGAGTTTCAAAAAGACACGTAAAAGAAAACTCCACATGGTCCCTTTTCGTACATTTGTGTCTCTCGAGCCCGAAAAGGTAGAAAACAATACAACTGCTTGACCATTTCAGTCAAGGAGTACCTTTTTTGTAAATAGTGCCTCCCAGCCCGAAAAAGGGGTAAACTTATACTAGGCACACAATGTTTCATATTCGTTAACAAGTTCAAAACGATAAAGGCTCATCCATCTTTTCATTTTTAAAGGTTTGGAAAAGAGCTGAAAGCAGACCCCCCATTTTAATTCTCTTTAACGAGTCAAAAAGGTAAAAATACTCAGCGATCTTTTCATATGAGTTTAACAAGTCAAGAAAAAAGTTGAAATATGACTCATCGCCATCGTCGAACATACATCACCTGTCGCTGCAGAAGCAAGGCAAAGTGTATTATCAAGTCCTTGAGGCAAAATAAGTCAAAAATATTTACAAAACCTAATATTTTCATGAAAAAATGAATAAAAAGGGGAAAAGTAAATATATTTTTACCATTTACCATTTTACCTTTGCAGTGAAGACTTTTACACACTTTTTCCCTAGTTTTTCCAAAGCGGATTGCAGGAGATCCGAGAGGTCAATCAATGAGCCGGTAGTTCCAGGTAATAGTCGAAGCCCTGAGCTCCATTTTCATGCTATTTATTTATGCTTTTAACCATTTTTTGGATTTGTAGGGAGGTTTTTGATAAAAAAAATTCTCCCTCGATTGGCACAATTTCTGGGCATGGGATCGCACCGGCCAAGGGTTATTTGCACAACCACCCATGCTGACTGGTGTGACTGTTTCTAAAATAGGCACGTTGGCATCGTGGATAGGGAAAAAACAAGTTTTCTCAAGAAGTGACCGTTAAAAGTTGATTTTTATGTGCCAAAATTGATGATTGACTCAAATAAATGGCTTTTGCAAGAGAAAAATCGTCGAAAATGGTGGATTGGAAGGAAAGAGAACACGAAGATGTGGACACCTAGGCAATGAATGATCCAAATTGCCTGGAGGCTTTTAGGGCTTGCGAGCTCCTCAAATTTTTCCTTACACCAAGGATGCGGGCCCAACTCAAATTGCTTCGGTATTTAATAAATCTTTGGGACATCAATCATGAGATTTTTGTCATTGGGGACCAAGAGCTGGAGTTGACAACTTCAGACATCTACTTCATCACTGGGTTGTCTCGCAGAGGTGAGCTAGTGAATTTGTATGGGTCACATCCAGTCGGAGCAAGCATATCTTCCCTGTTTTCCGCACGTTGTCATGAGGCCTTGAAATCCAAAAATGGGAAGATCGAGATTTCCAGTGTGCGGGATTTGACACTGAGAGTGTTTTTGTTGACCATCAATAGAGTGGTAGGGTCCCAGGCGGAACATGAGACTAATAAGTCAAATTTCCTTTACGCTATTGACTGCACAACTCCTACGATCTTAAGCTAGGCAGAGGCTATGAAGATGAATATCAGTTTTCCAAGGCCAAGGGTTCGTTGGAAAAGACGAAGACGAATGGAATCGTCCACGTATGAGTTTGACAAGCACCAGAGGTGACATGTCATCACATGGGCCTGAGGATCTTCTTTAGCTTTTCCATCAAACATTGGGCAATCACTTGGTATCTTGGATAGCACCGGAGGCCAGTACGCTGAATGAAGGATCGAATCATTCGTAAGACATGATACATCTGGTAACTCAAGTGTAGCTAAGAAAGGTAATTGAGTGTTAAAAGGCATGAGAGTTCGATAAGCAGGCCCATAAGGAGGATCCATCCCTATTGGTAAGGATTTTGAACCCATAGTGGGTGATTTTGGCCATATGGCATCTGAGGCTACCCCCATTGTGGATTACCTTGATCAAAGGGAGGATTCAGACCTTGAATACCTTGAAACTATCCATGCACAGGTTGTTGATAGGAAACATATGGGTTAAAAGGCTTTTGAGCCTGTTGACCTTGGACATATGGGTATGGGACCTGTTGTCCGAGAACATAGGGTTGTTGGGCTTGTTGTCCATGAACAAGAGGGTTCTAGACCTACAGTCCTTTGGCATAAGGTTGATGCACTTGTTGCCCTTGGACATAGGTATTTTGTACCTGGTGTCCTTGGCCGACGGGATTATGAACCTGTTGGCCTTGGACAAAAGGATTTTGCACCTTCTTCTACAGGATTTGACCTTGAAACTGTCCCTGCAAGGGTTGCCCTTATTGATAGGTACACAAGGGTTGTTGCTGCCCAACTTGTTTTTCTGACCTTGCGGTTGCAAAATTTGTCCCTGGGTTTGCAAAGGTTGGCCCTGCGAGGGTATGGGTTGAGAGGAATGCAAAGCATATTGCATCTGCTGCTATGCGGCCTGTTGTAACTGTTGGAAGGGTTGACCTTGTGTTTGTTGCAGGTGACCTTGCTGCAGGATAATTTTCCCTTGCCTTTGTGCGGAAATCCCTAGCTGCAACAAAGGTTACCCTTGCAGTAACAAAGGTTTCCCTGATTATTGCAAAAGTTATCCTTGTTGTTGCAAGGATACTTGAACAGTACCCGAGAAATTACCGAACTGAATCTGGCTATAGCCAGGCTGGATGTACTGCCCAAACGGGATGGTGTAAGGTTGATTAACCAATCCTTGAGAACCGTATGGAACATAAGGATTTTGGCATTGGACTTGAGCCCCGTAGGGCTGTTGATATTGAACATTGTTTGATCCAGACAGACCACCAGGATTCTGAACCTGTTGGTACTAGACATTGCTTGATCCAATAGGGTCAGTAGGGTTGTAAATAATACCAGAAGAGGGTTGGTTTATACCAAGCATGTGAGATTGTGAGCACTCACATTAGTGGCACCTGAAACCATAGAGACATTTAGGTTCTGCCCCCTAAGTGGTGGCACAATCTGGGCACTGACTAAGGGGACAGAGGAACTGGCAGAGACAATCTTTGAAACCACCGGTTGTGATTGACGCATAGCTGGGATTGATGATACAAGAGTGTTCAGGATGGTGGGTTGCACCATGACTAAAGTAATAACTAGTTGGGAAGTTATGTTTGTGACGAACGGACTTGATGTATGTCTGACGCCTGATGCCCAAATAGAGTTATGGTAGAATGATAAGGCACCCGGTGTGCCTAAAACTAAGTGCCCCACACATTGTTGGGTGGGAAGTTAGCGAGAATACCTTCTGAGTAAGGGAAACCCTCAAGAGGGAACTGCCACTGCAATTCTTCCCCCTCAATAATGTATGGATTTGAGGCTTCGAACTTGTCCAGAGAAGTGACTGGAGCATCGCCCTCGGGTTCCATGTCTAGAAACAAACGACAGCAGACAATCGAACATGTACTGGGGGATAGTTCTAAAGGAACACCTAGATGATCATATGGACTGTAAGGGCAATGTGGTGATATCTCAACAACGTCAAATAGAGGGTTCGGAGGATAGATAACCAACCCAATTTGACCATCAGTGATCAGCGAGTTCTCTAGAGTTCAAACGGGATTATCCAAAGATTTTGGGTCAAGATCAACAGATGTCCTTGAAGCAAAAGTAGGCAGAGGATGAGATGATAATGGTTGAACACTCAAAACAATTGTGATTTCAACATTTGGGTCCTCAAATGGATCTGATAACTCAAGAAGTGGCTCCTCGGACAATCTTTCGGACGAAGGAGAGGAAGAGGAAATGGGTGAACCAGATGGTTCAGCCACGATGACCTTGTCTTAGCCGACAGAACAAGTAACTTCAAGGATTTAAAATTTCCTTTTAAGGGAACTCACGATTTGGTCAAAAATCTAATAGGATGTTTTGGATCATGGGCAATCAATTATTTAAGATGCATAAAAGACTGATTTTCTTTCATTTTTTAAGAGTTGAGAAAGAAACAAAGGTGACTCTATCACTTTCGATTGGAAACGAGCTCGAAAGGGCAAGTGCTCGGATGATATTTTAAGTTTAATGAGTCAAAAATATCAAATGACTACTCTGGATGATCTAGGTAAACAGGATTACCAGGCAACCATGAACTGTAGAATACCTCCTGGGAAACCAAGAAGTATGAGCAAGCAATCTCCCCGAATGTTGTGTTTGGTGTATCGCATTTGCAAGGTGACAGACTCAGCTTCCTAAGGATAAAATGGTTGCAGCCTAGTGGGGTCTCCCATTATATACACGATGGTATGGGGAGCACAAATCCGTGCTAGCGTTTTCTAATGCTAAAGCTAACGACAGCTGCTAGTTTTACAGACATTGAAACACATCTCTAGTGTAGACCTTCTAGATGTGATCGTTAATGTCAAATGCGCCTTTCAGGTCTTAGAGATTCTACTCGAAAAAAACCTAAAATGAAACTAAATGGGACAAGACCATTTCAATTCGATGAAATGCCTACACTAGAGAGGGTAGAGACTACTCAATCAAATGCAAACAATCAAGCAACTAAAAATGAAATGATTTTTCACTACTTCACTTTTTGAAAAAAATAAACTAATGAAAAATGCATTCAAATTCCTAATTTCCTGACAAGCACTTATCTATTAGTCCTTTCGAAATGAACAAATTCTTTTCCTTTTCAAATGTTGATGCAACTCTAGTTTTAAAAGATGTGAATCATAATGATGCAACAAGCTAGAATTTCACACTTTCTCATGAAACAATGAAACAAACTTTCACATAAAATCTTTCAATGAAAAAAGAAAATCGAGACTATGAGTTCTTCACGCAAATGAAAACATGAAAAGAGAAGGTTATTCAGATCGACGAAGCACCAAATTTTCCAAACACAAGACCAACAATGTAATCTATGCTGGAAAAAGACGTTCAAACTAGTAAACAAAACTTTTTCAAACTTGTGCAAAAATAGGTCAAAGTCATAAGAGGGACCAAAAACAAATGCAAGGAGCAAACACACATATAACCAAACTTGATGAGTTCACAAGATGCTAAATGGATGACTAGCTAGATGTCCTAGTGTCATTGGCCACTCAATGACTCGGTCAATCAAACAACAAGATGACAAGCCTACAAGCAAGAAAAACCAAATGAAAGGTAGCTTTCTAATCAGGGAGAAAAATAGTCAAAAGGCTCACATGGTCAAAAACTCAAGAGCAGAACACACTAGCCAAGATTGGGGTCTAGCCCTAATCTTCACTTATAGGAATCGGCGTGACTACCTAAATAAAAACAAGTGCCAGAGGCAGGTCGACGCGACTATTCCTCTGCAATTTGTGTTGATCGGTGCGACTGTCAGCCGATTATATGCACTGTCCAAGGAAACTAAGAAAAAAAAATTAAAACAGGGACCAGATTTGCTACTATGGATTTTATTCTTAGGCTAGTAAGCAGGAGAAAAGCAACAGAATAAAAGGGAAAATGTGAAATTAGCAAAGTTCTCATGAAATCATGAAATCCAAAACAAACAAAAGAATGGGTTCTCCCCAGCAGAGTCGCCAATTTGTGGTGAAGTAAAATTATAAGTGTGGACACGAACGAATTCCTCTAGCTTGATAATGGGTATAGCCACAATAGATACATTCTATGGAATATTTCCTCATATTAGAATCAATTAAGAGGGCATACCTCTTGGTCGCTTATCCTACTTGATGATGTCCTCGCTTGCTCACTCCAACAATCTCTCGCTTCCTTCTTCAAGCTCCTTAAACAAGTAAACAACAACAACACACAAACATAATAATAGACAAATTTCAATTCAACCTACTTAATGAGTCAAGAAGTATTAAGACATGAATATGTAATATTACAAAACATGTAGGAAATCAATCGATAGTTGCATATATTAATATCAAAGAGAGATTACAACCATTCAGCTTGACGTCACAATCTTCCTCTGACAAGACCAGGTTCCCACACACTTCTGCTAGCACTTCATGATGGCTTCAATAACAATAGTTTAAAGGCTCTTCCCTTTAGACTTCACTCCAAACCAAACACACTTCTCCCTCACACAACTAGATGGATACAACTAGTAATAGCTTGCTTGTTAAATGAAAATAGCGTACTCACACTCAACCAACACTCTCACTGTGACTATTTTGTGCTTGGGAAGAAGGGAGTTTTATATAGGAAATATGGATGGGAGATGGATCCTCTTCTCATGGGAGAAGGACTTATCCCTTGAGGTAGTTCCATCATTATAAAGGAAAGGAGCCCAAATTGTCATCCTCGACCCCATCCGGCCAAACCATTTACCAAACTTCCATTACGGAGCTTCTAGAGATAGAAGCTTGAACCCTAATGTAAAAAACTTTCCATAACAGGAACAGAGCGACTGGGACACAACTCAGTCGCACCGATCGGTGCAGGGAGTAGTGCTAATCTCTACACATCGGCATGGGGAGGACAAAGGCCATTAGTGCCGGTCTTGTAAATTGGGAAAAACAGAAATTTCATGGGAAATGTTGAAAAGGGAAATGATCTGCTCATGAAGAGGGCCATAATGGGAGTTTCTCCATGAAGGCAAAGCATGCAGGGTTCACTGTAGAGGTCCTCCAGGATCAAGGAATGGGGAGTACAGGGACAGTGACAAAATGTTGTGTAACACCTTGCTAGAAATCATAATGCTTGTTCTGGTAAAATGAAATAGGGCCTGATTCATCCTGAGCAGGCATTGATTCCTGCTCATAATAACAATTTCAAGAATTTTAAGTCTCTCATTTTAAGACCTGGTTGTTATTATGTTCGGGTAAAATTCCCTATATGTGTGTGTCTAAGTTATGGTTATGAGTTGTTAAGCCATATTTTTGAGTTTTGCAATTATGTTTCTTGGGATGCACAAGTATTGGTGGCTTTCTATATATGTGCAAGCTGTATCTACCTCCATTCCAAACCCTAATTTTCCCCTAATTTTATTTGAGAAATTGGAGTGCATCTCTTCTCTCCACATATGGACATTCAAATCGAAAGAGATCTTCTTTGATAACATTGGAAAGGGAGTTTGTGCATTGGATCCAATGACTAGCACTATTCACCTACCTATGCATCAGAATTATCATAGTTTTTTTTTCCTTTATACCAAGGAAAATTTAAGGATGGAAATTTATCTTAACATTTAGAAACCTTGGCGAATCTCACTAGTCCATGATATGCCATCTATAAAATGTTTGGTGGTATTTTGTAAAATTATTCAAATTTATAATAATATTATATAGTCTCTATATAAAATTTTAGTGATTTTTAAGTTAAAATAATTTTATACTATAAAATTTGGGCGAAACATTTTTAGAAAAAATGGAAATTAACGAATGTTTTTGTTGGAAAAAGCATGGAAAATTAGCCCACTTGTGAATATTAGCCCCTAAAATTATCCCAGCTTTATACACATTTGTTTAGATAGATTAATAGGATATGATAAGTTTTCCCTAATACAAACATATATATATGAATGAGAGTGGAAAGTGGTTTGCCAAGTTTTCAACAAAAGAGAGTGATGAATTAAAAATTTTAAATAACCATGTCCTTTAGTTAAAGAAGATGAAATTTTCTTGAAGGAAGTGAAAAAACTTTTTTTTTAAGTTAAAAGAAGGATCATTTCTTTGTGAAATATTAAAAAAGTTGGTGGTGATTATCTTAAATCGGCCTAAAATTAAATAAAGGGTTCCAAGAATATTTGTACTAGTGTGTGATTTTATAAGAGAGGAATTACAAAAAAATAATTGTTGTAAAGAGACCTGCCTAAAATAGAATAAGGAGGTCTAGTGAGTCATCAAAAATAAAGGCATTGTAAACACACTTCAAGGATGCATGATTGGTAGTTCCTGACACCCTAAGGTAACATAAAATCAAGTGAGCGTGAAACATAATAATATAATCAAGTGAGAGTGAGGATAATAACAAATGGGTAAAGTAAGAGGGTGTTTACAAATACCCTCTCAAGAAGTCAAGGATTTGCAACAGTACAACCATAAATTGCAAAATCGAGTTAAAGTGCTTAGGAAAAACTTACATCATAATTAAAACATAATTGATAACATGGTTGACACACTACATTCAGCAAATGATATTCAAAGTGAACTCAATATGAAGGATCAATTGATTGATGCACTTCAAATCAAACTAAGAGAGAATAAAGATGAAATTAATGACATGCTTGATTGAACATTTACAGCTAAGGTTGATGCAATTTGCGACACAAGGGATCTCATACAAAAAGATAATGCAATTTTTGAGAGAAGTGAAATAATCCATACAATTGATGTAATTTGTGACACAAAGGAGCTACTAGACAATATCGATGCAACATATGATATAGAGGCTCATATCCGAAAGTTCAATGCAACATGTGATATAGATGAAATCATGCCAAAGGTTGATACAAATTGTGACACACACAACATAATACAGGTGGTTGATGCTCATTGTGATGTAGAAGACCTGATGGATATGGAATCATGTAGTTAATTAGTGAAGGAAATGATGATTGAAGATGAGTCACACAAAGAAGCATTGAATGTTAGTAGTAGTAGCCAAAGCAAATGTGAAGAAGAAAAAGAACAACCAAATGATATTTCTAGTATATTTTCCAAACTTTGGGAAGAGTTGTCATTCAACATAAAATGACATAGCTTGGAATATGACAATGGAAATAGCTTGAATATTCCAGATTACTCCAAACTAGTTCAATTTATAAGCACAAGATTCCTTGATTATGTTAAAAATCTTGGTAATAAGTATCAGCAATGTTAAAGAGTTGGTTGTTTAATAATGTGTTTTCAATGATGTCAAAGTAAGGGGGAGACCCATGAGACCCTTTTGTGTACATGTTAAAGTTAGGGAGAGACCCATAATATGGATAATATTGTTCAAAGACCTTTTTATATGTCAACTCAACCATAAATATAAGTCGGCTCAAAGTTGAGGGAGTGGACGAATTTAAATTTGTATAATTCACACACTGGCAAGAACATTAGTCGAAGGCTTTGTATTGTGTCAATGTAATATGTAGTGAGCACAAGGTGTTGAGTAAAAAAGTAAAGGAGCAAGGTTGAGGAGAAGAATACCTTAACAAAGGAACAAAGGGACAAGTAGGCGATTCAAGTTATGAAATAAACTACAAGTAAAAAAAATTGGGAAAACCTCAAATTTGCTTATAATGTGAAATAGCATGCAAATCCTTTATTTTCAAGCCACCTCTATCAGTTAACAAACAAACACGTTTGCATTAATAGACTGTCCACCTACGAAATTGGCATATCAGGATTTTTTTAAATACATTTCTTTGCCAAATTATTGATATTCCAGTATAAGTAGCCCCTATACTTTTCCCTAGTTTTAGAGGTGCTAAGGTGTAGCATCTGAGAGATAAGCACCCTCTACATATTGAAAATTTTATACAAGGATTGGTTTTCAAAATCGTCGATATCTCAGTATATTAGCTCCTAGTCACATCCCCTAGTGACAAGGTGCTTAAGGTATAGTACCCAAGGTCTATTCTCCCATGGAATATCCACATATCAGCATTTTAATCAAAGGGAGTAGGCTTCATGATTTTCCAATATTTCAATATACTAGGTCTTGGCCACAACTCTAGTCACATGGGTGCTTAAGTATAGCACCGAAGGGATAATTTCCTTGAAAATATCACCATATCGACATTATTTATAAAGGCATAGACTCAAGGATTTTCCAATATTCTGATATCATTCAATCCTTGGTCATAGCCCGATCACAAAGTAGCTTTAGGTTTAGCACCTAAGGGATAAGTTCCCTTCACACATTGCAAAAGTGATGTTTTAACAAAAAGTAAATGCTCATGGAATTCTAGTGTTCCAGTATATTGGACCTAGATCATTGCACTAATCAGAAAAGTGTTATGTTAGATCCCTCTACATATCAACAAATCAAAATATTTAGAGGTGTGATGAACATTGAATTATCCAATATCCTGATATCTCGGTGCTTGGTCATGTTAACTGATAGTGAGTTTATCGATAGTTAACAGAAATTGGTGTCATCATTCGTACCCGAAAGGTTTTGGGTTTGCAAGTGTTTTTAGTGTTAAATAATTTTGAGTATTTCATTGATATACCAATATGATAACACCTAGACATGTTCTATGAACACATGTTGTAGTGAGGATTATAAGCACTAATATGTGGAAGGTTGGTTTGAAGGGAGCTTCGAGGTTCCGGGTAACACTAAGTGCTTGGTTGTATGTATAAATTCCAATTTACCATAACTATATTGAAGGGAGTGCTTGTATATTAAGGAATTATAAAGCACAGGTAGTAAGTGGTCAAGCACAACACAAAGGAATATGTGGAGTATAAGTTTAGCTCAGAGGTTGTCATATGAATATGAATTAATACTACAAGTAGTAAAAATGCTTAGTATTATAAGTATTATATTTTGACGGTAGTTTGAAGGACTTGCTTGTTCTAATAGTTTAAAATAATAGCTAATTCTAAGAAATAGAGCTTAAGAAAGTGTTTAGTCTCACAGTTTGAGTTGAAGGGCGTACCAAATTTAAAACGACATAGTAAGGGGTAATTGTATAGAGGTAAAGTATCGAACATATAACCAAAGTGGATCATTGCATAGCAGAATTTAGAACAGAAGAATGGATCTTTGAAGAATAAGATTTCAAAGTAGAAATCATAGAAGAAAAAGTGGATCTTTGAAGAATAAGTTGATAGAACTAACAGAAAATGGGATTGGTGTCTCTCGTAGGTTCGTGCCTACAAAGAAGAGAATGGGATTGGTGTCTCCTGTAGGTTGGTGCTTGAAAACTAGAGGGGATTGGTGTCTCATACAGGTTGGTACCTAAAAATTTGAAAATAAAGCGGATTGGTGTCTCCTATAGTTTGGTGTCTACAAAGAACTATCATTTAATGAAGTTTTGTGGATTTCTCCTGAAAGGATTTTCATGTATATCTTTTGTTCTTGCTCATGATATTGATGTTTTAGGGTACTAGAATGTTTAAATAAGTAAAAATTGTATTATATTGATTCACTTAACCCCCCGCCCTTCTTAGTATAATTATGAATCCAACATTTTTCACATGGAGTGTCAATGTTTTGATCTCCATCCTTGTCTTTGTTGTGGGAAGACAAATCACCTACTAAAAAAAATATCAAAAGCAAAAGAAGACTAAGAATACAATTCATTATAGATGGATAAAGTCTTGGAGATGGAATCTACAAGTAAAGAAGCATCATAAGTCTTACGACCTCGTCAAGAAAAAGGTAAATCCATAGACCCAAAAAATAAAAATGAAAGAAAAAATAGAAAGAAAGAAATTATTAAGCAATTGTTGCAAATGATTTTGGGCATGAGCCAAATCCAATCATGTATGTTATTTGAAGTCAAATATGGTACTCTCCGCACCTCAAGGGGGGAGAACAATGATAAAAAAGAAACTCCTCTACACCTTTAAGAGATGGAGTAAATTGATTAAGTAAATATGGTTAGAGGTAAATCAGAAACTACTGCAATGCTCAAATAAAATTGGTTAGTGGCCATTCAAAACCACCACATTATTCAAAACATATTAGTTAGTGGTCAAAAAATGAAACCACCACATAAAGAATCCAAAGCTCCAATGTGGGTCCTTTCAACAAATGTTTTACCTTGCACCTAACAGGAGGGAATATTAGATATCAAGCTTCAAGTTTCAAAGTCCTATCACAATTCAATCACCATTTTGGAATTCTAGCATAACAACTAGTCTCCTCGCCAATCAAATCAATTATTGGAATGACAACAAAAAAGAGTGAGAATGTTTATGTTGAAAATGCAACAAGAAAATCCTAATTTAATTTGTCCTTGAATTAAATTGGGAATTTAAATTGTAATTCCACATCCATGGCAATTTGTAATAGTTAGCTAAGTTAATTTGACTTAGTTAGCTCAATTAATTTGAGTTGAGTGTAGAACTAGAGTCATGTAGACTGTCTCCTACAATTAGGAGCACTAGTTGAGTTTATTTTGAGTTGTAATTATTTAATTCACTCCAACTAGGTTAAAATCAGTTAAACTAGTTCCAACTAATGGAGGAATTAGTGGGAGATCCAGTAGTGAGGTGTAACCTGCAGTAGTGGGGTGTAACTTACTATAGTGCGGTATAACATATTGTAGTAGGGTGTATCCTACAATAGTGAGGTGTAACTAAATGTAGTGGGGTGTAACCTACAATAGTGGGGCGTAACCTATGGTAGTGGAGTGTAGCTTGCAGTAGTGGGGTGTAACCTGCAGTGGTCAACCAGTAAACTAAATATTCACTCATAATTAAATCATGAATGTCAGATCAGAGAAACACCCACTTGAGATTGGAGTTTAGGGATAGTGTATTATGAGTTGTAAAATCATCTAAATTATGGAATTTCCCAATTAACTATGGGCTAATTCCTAAGGGAGAAACACAAGGAAATAGAGACTTGGGCAAGCAAGAATTTGGATAAGTATTGGCTTGAGCTTTTCTAGGAAGAAGTGGGATAGATAGAGATAGTGCAGAGGTTGCTCGGGCTTGAGAAAAGAATTCTAATATTCTCATATTTTCTTATTAATGCAATATACAAATAGAGGGGGTTTTTAGTTGTGTCTTTCCCCATAAAATCATTGTGTTATGTGTGATTGAATTCTTTATATTATATGCTTCATGATTTCATCGATCATTTATTGTTTCCATTGATGAGTAGAGTAGATTCAAGTCAATTGTTTTAGCATATTACAATCTACAGTTTGAATCTACTAGGAATTTTTACATGGTATCGGATCTGAAATTAATATAGAATAGGAGAATATGAGTTATCTTTTGCAGGAGAAATCGAATTTGCAGTATCATACTTCAAACCTAGCAGGATGTTTTTCTATGGATTGAGACTCGAATACTACCTTGTGGGTACCTCAAACTATATTTCTTGGAAGGACAAGATGGAGGAAATTTTGGAAGACAACAGGGTTAAGGAAGTCATAGACAAAGATATTCCTAAGCCAGTTGATGCTCAGGATCTCGTAGAGTGGATAAAGTGTGTGGCAAAGGAAAGAAGGATTATCCTAGAAGGAGTTCGGGATCATATTGTCTCAAACATCCATGGTAAGGAGAATCCATTTGCAATGTGGAAGACCTTGACAGACTTGTTTCAAAATAGCAGTGACCAAGGGAAGTTGGCACTGGAGGACAAGTTCAAAAATATCAAGATGGAGAAGGGTGACATTATACCGAAGTACTTGACCAAGTTCACCCACTGTTGGGATGAGCTTAGAAGTGTCGATGTTACAGTTGTTAAAGAGGATATGTTGAGCCTAGCACTTTTAGGTTTCCCAAGAGTTGGCACAACTACCAGGACTCAGTTAATGGGAGAGAGAAGCTACCATATTAGGAGTGGTTGTGGTCCAAATTGGTACAAGAAGAGATTTGTTGGAACATTAGAGATGGGTCCTCATCCAAGCATGATGATGAGAAGAATTGTGCCTTAGTTGGAAAGGCGCAGAAAGGGAAGGGGAAATCATCCCATTCCAAATTAGATTCCAGTAAGGGTGGCAAGAAGAAGGACTTCTCGAAGATTAAATGTTTTCAATGTCACGAGCTAGGACACTATGCCACAAAATGTCCACATAAGAAGGTTGGTAAGAATCCCTCAAGAGGAGTGGCAAGTGAAGCTCTTGCTTCATAATTTGAGGTGGATTTCACCCTCATCACTTGCATGGTGACATCGTTGATGGGTAGTGTGTGGTACCTGGATAGTGGAGCCTCATTACATATGACCGGTAATAAAGAGTTCTTCAATGACTTGGAGGAGAATGACCTCTAGATGCACATAGAGATGGGAGATGATGGGAGTTATAGTGCGACTGGCATCGGTACTTTTACCTTTCAGAGGGAGACTGGCTCTCCTCTCACATTAAAAGATGTCATGTATGTTCTAGGTTTGAAGAAGAATTTGGTTTCAGTTTTCATGTTGGAGGAAAGTGGCTATGATGTGATATTTAGAAATGGAAAGGATTTCCTTTGTCACATCGCCTCAGGGTAGGTGAAGCGAATTGGGGTTCGGGTGAAAAACCTCTACAAATTAGATGTAGAAAATTGCACTGCTTTGAGCACAAAATAAAAGAAGGTGCAGATCTGAGACATTGGTGAGTTGTGGCATAGAAGATTGGGTCACTTGCACCATGGAGCTTTGAAGATCATGCAGAAAATTTCTACAAGACTTCCCAAGTGTACATTAGAGAAGAGAGAGACATGTAAAGGGTATACACTGCATAAGTACACCAAAGCTTCCTTTCATGATAAAGACATTCGAGCGCAAGCGATCCTTGATAAATTTCACTCATATGTGTGTGGACCATTCTCGACAACCTCCATGGCCAAGCATAGGTATTATGTAATATTTTTTGATGATTTTTCTCGTAAGTGATGGATTTTCTTCATGCAAAAGAAATATCAAACATTCGATGAATTTTGTGAATTTAAAGAACTTGTCAGGAAAGATAATGGAAGGAAAGCTAAATCTCTTAGAAGTGATAACAGTGGAGAATATGTGTCGAAATGAATTCAAGATATTTTATACATCATAAGGCATTTGATGCGAGTTAATAGCACCTCATAACCTACAGCAGAATGGAGTGGTTGAAAGAAAGAACAGAAGTATTGTGG
This sequence comes from Pinus taeda, assembly GCA_000404065.3. Classification (NCBI taxonomy): domain Eukaryota; kingdom Viridiplantae; phylum Streptophyta; class Pinopsida; order Pinales; family Pinaceae; genus Pinus; species Pinus taeda. The sequence goes on along the minus strand of APFE030143989.1, from coordinate 65,013 downwards.
GATTTGTGCAGGTGATGTTACATGATCAGAGCCTACTGTTGCACTTTTGGGCTGAAGCATGCAACACAGTTGCTTATTTTCAAAACAGAAGTCCTCGTCGAATTCTCGAGATGAGTACACCAAAATAAGATTTTTCAGGTAAAAAATCAGTTGTGACACACTTCAGGATCTTTGTTTCATTGGTCTACTATCGTGTTACCAAGGATGCACGCAAAAAGCTAGAGCCAACAGCTGAGTTGGGAATATTTGTGAGGTACATTAATACACATCATAACTATCAGGTGTACCTGCCATCCAACAAGATGACAGTGGTTCATAGAGATGTGAAGTTCGATGAAGAGACGACCATGAGACGTTCTTTTGAGAGGGAGCTTCAGTTACATGCAAATGAGGATATTTTAGCTCCAAAGGAGGAACCTTGGGATGATGTGGAGCAGCCACATGCAGAGGAGTAGAGAGCGACAGCACCCACTCATGCATAGACTTCCAGAGATGGAAGGAAGTGCACCAGAGAGGTTGGTAGATGGATGCATGATGCTAGAGAGAATGTGGGAGCGCCCACATCACAGCGCAGGTAAAGGAGGTCACTAGATCGGTACATTAGCTACATGGCTCTGATGAGCGAGAGTGTAGAGGTTGAGCCATCCTCATACTAGGAAGTAGTGATACAACCAATATGGGTTAATGCCATGGTTAAGGAGTGTGACTCCATTATCAGAAACAGTGTTTGGGAAGTGGTCCCAAGACCAGCAGACAAGTCAGTGGTGAGTTCCAGATGGCTTTACAAGGCAAAGCAAGTAGCGGATGGGAGTGTGGAAAAACACAAGGCTAGATTTGTGGCCAGAAGATTCTCTCAGGTGGAGGGAATTGATTACAATTAGACATTTTCTCCAGTAGCAAGGTACTCTTCAATCATGTCTATTCTAGCACTGTCATCACAGATGGGATGGAAGATACATCAAATGGATGTGAAGACACCATTCCTCAATGGTATGATTAAAGAAGAGGTGTATATTGAGCAGCCAAAAGGATTTGAGACCTTCAAACAGAGAGTCACATGTGTGCAGACTCAAGCGAGCATTGTATGGACTAAAACAAGCACCATGTGCTAGGTACACCAGGATTGACAATTATTTCACCGGGTTGGGCTTCACCAAAAGTGAAGCAAATGCGAACCTTTACCATATTGTGGTTGAATGTAAATTGTTGATTATAGTATTATAAGTCGATGATTTGATTCTGACAGGTGATGAGAAGCTGATAAAATCTTACAAAAAATATCTTGCAAGAGAATTTGAGACGAAGGACTTGGGGCTCATGCATTACTTTCTTGGTATGGAAGTATGGCAAGGAGATGGGGAATTTTTTGTCTCTCGGGGAAAGTATGCCAACAAGGTACTGAAGAAGCTCCACATGGAGAGTAGCAAACCCATGGAGACTCCTCTAGCAAGTAATTGGACGAAGGAAGATTTTATTTCAGGTGAAGCAGTGGAGGCTACTATTTATAGACATCTTGTCGGTTCACTTATGTATTTGGAAAACACACGACCAGACATGTGTTTTTTTGTTAACCAACTAAGTCAATCCATGGTTAAGCTAACCAAACTCTATTAGAAGGTAGTTAAACATGTATTGAGATACCTCAGGGGCACCACTCAGTTTGGTATTTGGTATAGAAGAACATAGGGAGTGAAGCTTCAAAGCTTCACAGATACATATTGGGTAGGGAGTCCATCCGACAGGACGATCACATCAGTGGGAATCTTCAATATTGGTTCAACAACAATTTCTTGGTACAACAGGAAGCAGAGATCAGTTGCACTCAATTCAGCAGAAGCAGAGTACATGGTTGTTAGTCAATTCATTGGTGAGGCTATCTGGATGAGGAAGATCCTTGTTGGGTTATTTGGTTAGCAGATGGATCCTACAGTGCTTTACTATGACAATCAAAGTTGTATCAAACTCTTTGAGAATCCAATTTTTCATGATCGGTCAAAGCATATTGACATTCTGTATCACCATCTATGAGATTGTGTGCAGAGGAGAATCGTGTTGTTGGAGTACATTCCTACAGAGGAGCAAGATGCAAATATTTTTACAAAGGCATTATCAAGATGGAAATTTGAGTTTCATAGAGGCAGGATCAGGGTAAAGGATAATCCATTTCTTGTTGAGAGGGAGTGTTGAAAATGTAACAAGAAAATCCTAATTTAATTTGTCCTTGAATTAAATTGTAATTCCACATCTCATGACAACTTGTAATAGTTAACTAAGTTAATTTTACTTAGTTAGCTCAGTTAATTCAATTTGAGGGTCTAACTAGAGTTATGTAAAGAGTTAGTTTATTTTGAGTTGTAATTATTTAATTCATTCCAACTAAGTTAAAGTCAGATAAACTAGTTCCAATTGATGGAGGAATTAGTGGGAGATCTAGTGGTGAGGTGTAACCTATAGTAGTGGGGTGTAACTTACTGTAGTGGGGTGTAACTTACTGTAGTGGGGTGTAACTTATTGTAGTGAGGTGTAACTTGCAGCATTGGAGTGTAACTTACTGTAGTGGGGTATAACCTACGGTAATGGGGTGTAACCTGCAGTAATGGGGTGTAACTTGCAATAGTGGGGTGTAACCTACAGTGATCAACCAGTAAACTGAAGATTCGCTCACAATTAACCCATGCATGTCAAATCAGAGAAATACCGAGTGGATATTGAAGTTTAGGGATACTGTACTATTAGTTGTAAAATCATTTAAATTAAATTTATGGTGCATGCAATCAGAGGAAGGCATATGAGGATTGCACAATTTATAATTATGAAATTTCGCAATTAAATATGGGCTAATTCCCAAGGGAACATCACAAGGAAATAGGGACTTGGGCAAGCAAGAATTTGGCTAAGTATTGGCTTGAGATTGTCTGGGAAGGAGTGAGATAGATAGAGATAGTGCAGAGGTTGCTTAGGCTTGAGAAAAGCATTGTAATCTTCTCATGTTTTCTTATTAATGGAATATATAGATGGCATGGGTTTTTAGTTGTGTTTTTGCCTAGAAAAACAATGTGTTACGTGTGATTGAATTCTTTCTCTTATATGCTTCGTGATTTCATCAATCGTTTATTATTTCTGTTAATGAGTAGAGTACATTCAAGTCAATTGTTTTAGCATATTACAAATTGGTAGTTTGAATCTATAAGGAATTTCTACATTTTAGAGATGGAAGTTATTCACTTCCAGATGAATCAGTAGTTTCGTCAGGCATATCTTCATTAAAGCTCAAATCAACAATTTCAAATTAAAGGTAACAAAAGTTATTTGTACAATTATTCAAACTTGTAATTCATGGGGAGATTGTTATATTGTGAGTTCCTAGACCATTACAGAGATCAAGACCAAATAGATATGAGTTGTAAACCTTATCTTTGATGAGGTGTTGTATGATCCATTGATGACTTATCAATGAGATCTACACCTAGAATTGTCAAACTAATGTACAATAAATTCATATGATGAGATCAATCAATGAGTTAAGAGAATGGCTTAAGGTATTTTCCACCATTTACTTATCTTGTCTCACTTACTTCAATTATTAACAAACCCAAAATAACCAGAAAAATTAAAATTTTTATTTCCAAATTATTTGATATAAAAAAAATAAGTTCAAACAAAATAATATAATTTTATAACTTCAATATATTATACTTAATCATATTAAATGATCATTCATCATTAATATTTAACACTATTTAGTAATTATATTTTCCTTAAATCAAGATTATCTCATTGTATTTTCTCTTTTACAAATTATTATTTTTATATATTTTTAAAAATCAAATTTATTATGATATTTAAAATTTTCTATCTTATGATAAGAATTTTTTTTATTTTTTTATTTATTCCTTTTCAAGGTTCAGAAACAAATATAATGACATAAAATATATGACCGTAAGGTTTTATTACCATTATAATTATGCCACCATAAGTTAAATTCTCTTTCTTTTGAATATAGCTTGTAGTTATCTCTCAACGATTTAGATAAAGAAAAGTGAGTTTAGATAAAGAAAAGTGAGGAAATTTGTTCAAACTATTTACTTATATGGTTAAATAAGATTGTATCCTAAATTTAATTATAGTAAATAATACAAATGTTAATTGGGTTTAGTTTGAGTGATTATGGGGTGAAATGTTATCCTCTCCACCTAGGCTCTATTCTCATAAGTGATATGTTGAGTTCATAATGAATATAATGTTGTAATGACTTTGAACCTTGTTTTTAATCTAAAGAATTTTGGTTTCATTAAAAGTTTAATTGGATCTAACTCACGCACTTGAGAGGCTTATCCTCTTTACCTAGTTCAATTCTTGCAAATAACCTATTAAGTTGTTATTGAGTATATTATTGAAAATCTTTAAGCTTTTACAATATCTAATTTACTCTTAATACAATCCTCTAATGAAAAGAAGTGCTCAAATGAATTTCCCAAAAAAATACATCATATGAAAAGAGAAAAAAAAAGAAAAAGAAACAAATAATTAAAAACCATTATTATAGTTTGAACATAGTAAATAATGTAAAACCTTTAGAAACAATGCATGGAGAAAACGAAACTCCCTTTCATATGTAAAAACTCCCCTCCATATGTACACGTTGTTAGATGGACTTACCTTTTCCTATCATTTTATAAGAATATGAATATTTTATTTTTTTATGGAATATGCGAATAAAAGATAAAAATATAATATTAAGAAATTAAAATTTTGTGCAAAAATAAAAGCGTCCACTTAAAATATTGAAACTATTTATTTGTTGAAGTGAGGGCAGAGTGAGAATGAGGATGGTGTTTTACATGTCCACTCCTACACCCTAACGTCTACCTTCATGTCACTTGCATTAAAGGGGATAATTGCACATCATGTCACTTGCATTAAAGGGAATAATTGCACACCCTCCTTAATTGGTGAGGGAGATGATGGTTGGATGACAAATGCACATGTCCTCCATAGGCAAGTGGGTGATGGTGTGCATGAAAAATGTATACCATTAACCCATTCGTATTATACACATCATCACCCAAGGTGTGAATTTATCTTCCACATGCATATTATGAGGTAAATACAACCCTATCCTCATGAGCAAGGGGGTAGGCCACACTCACTAAGTTAGGGTTGTTGGGCATGAGGACAAGGTATAACAACCTGCCATCATGTCCTCCACCACCACCCTCATGATGAGGGTGAGCATCATGAGGTAAGTCATCTCCATGTTGATGAGATTGACCCATTCCATCCCCATGTTGCTGATGGTGAGGTTGGAAGCATCATGAGGTTGACCTAGACCCATGATTATGGGGGTTTGGATGGAGAGCATCATGAGGGTATGCATTTGACCCTTAACCCCTCATTCCCACCATGAAGGTAGGGATAGGGAAACATTGATAGGGTTGAGATGCACCATAAGGGTTCCCATCTGTATGCCCTTTAAACATACTTTCATGGGAGTAGACATCCTAAGACCTTCAATCCCACTCTCATGGGAATGGTAGTGAAAACCATCATGAGGGTTCCACAACCCCAACCACATGAGAGTTAGATGGGTGGAAACATCATCAAGATGGGATTTATCCCCTTACCTGGATGATGATGGGGTGGTGGTGGGAGTGCATTTATTTCGTACCATCATGAGGGTAGGGGTGGTGGGTGAGGGTGTATGAAAAATGGGTGGGGGTTTGGGATATATATTTGTCTCACACTTTCACCTTCCTTCCTAATGAGGGTGTTGGTGGAATTTGATGGTGTCCATTTGAAAATGTAACTTCACCCCCCTCCCTACCTTTGTAAATGCATACCCTCACCTCCCACTCTCCCATCACACATCCCCACCCTTCAATTGCCATCCTTATGAGGGTGGGGTTGGAGGTGAGGGTGTGTATCTATAAATGCAACATCAGCCCCCTCCCATCACCTTTTAAAAGCACACCCTTTCCCTCCACCATGATTCTATTCTCACCCTCGACCCCACCCTTAGCATCACCCACCTCTCTCACCTTTTTGAATGCACATACTTGCCCCACACCATCATGTTATTCTCATCCTTAACCCCTCTCATGAGGGTGGGGCTGGAGGGTTGGGTGTTGTTGTATTTTCTAGTCATGGAAAATAGCAACTTCCTAGGGTCTATTTTCATGTTCCCTTTGCAATTTTAAAAAGTGGTACTCTTGTTTTCACTCACTCATATGTTCAAATAAATCAAATATCGAAATATAAACATCCAACACATTCATCTATAAGTGGAATAGATGTTTTAAAGAAAAATAGAATAATGATATCATAAATAAATATAATATCAAGATTCATTCCATTGTATATATCCATTCACACAACATGAGGAAAACACATTTGAAGCAAGTCAATATATAGAATATAGAGAATATGTTCCATATATTCGTAGAGCTATAAAATTATTTCATGCATTCAAATATCATAAAGAGTCATGGGAAGAACATTCATGAGATTTCATTGTTTATTTGAAAGTCTCGAAACCACAAATGACATGTGCTCCCAAAAATATTTCTCTATGAGAGTTAAATAATAATTTTATAGACTTTAAGGTTTTGAATAAAGTAAGTGCCTACAACACTTAACAAAATCATAAAACTTAAATGTAAAATGTAAAGGCTTGTGTTCCTAAGGGACTAGGATTGGATATTTTGGATGATTTACAATGAGGGTACCTAGAAGAATGAGAGAAACTACAATCAAGGATTTGATTTACAAATATATAAAACAATTTATAAAGTTAGATGTATAAAGAGTCAAGAGAAAGAAATGGAACTCTTCAAAACAAGATAAATGGCACTTACAAAATTCTAGAAGGATGATTTGAGGAATTAATTCTCTCTCCCTTGCAACATTTGTTGTAGAAGTATATATTGGTCTTTAGATGTCTATTAATCTAACTGCCAAGACAATTATTCAGGATTAAGAATTTTGTTTAAATAATTTTTAAGCCACACTTCAATATATTCCTTCATCAGCAAGGCCTTGTGTCTTGTTTTACTATTAGCACAAATATTTCCCCCTAAATCTCCTTTTCATTTTATCACAGTTGCTAATTGGTCTTCTCTGTCTTTAATGAATGTGATTATCCATTTATTGACCTCAGCTTTTGGAAAGTGAATTCTTCTACTTGTTGCAACCCTTTCTTGCTAAAATTATTGCTTTTAGATTAAGTAACAATGTGAAAACTTTCCAAGCTAACTCGAGGGGGTGTCTCTTCTCCATCACCTTCACAAAAATGTCATTCATTACACTCTCCTCGAACTACAATGTGATCTTGTCATTTTACATCTAAGGAGGAATTTTAATGAGCTTGTGGAGTTGAAGAGGGTTGAGAATTGGTGGATTTTTTTTCCCTCTTTTCTTGGTTTTTCTTCAGAGTTGGTACTCACTTCATTCACTATATCAACAACTAGTATTTATGTATCCTTCTCCTTCTATGTGCCCACCTAATTTTTTTCACTTTCTTCCAAAATCCTTGTGCACAAATTTCCATACCTTACAAATGCCAAATGCTTTGAGAAATTACATGAGGATTGAATCCTTGGACAGATTTAGCTTCATCCAAACTAAAAGATTTTAATAATTCATAAAATTGAATAACATGTGTTGGAAATACTGAGAAGGGGGTGAATCAGTATTTAATTTTTTTCTTATAATATAGTATCAAAAGCATTAACCAATAACATCACATCAAAGGAACATAAGATATTTATAAACAAATTATTTATATTACAAGGGAAGCTACAATGTCTAGATTTACTAACTACAACTAGAAGGGCTACAGCCCCATGTTTACCATGTGAAATTTCTAGGAATTCAATAAAGTGGATATTTATCCTGTATTATGAATTATTAATTCAGAAAATAATGATAAACTCACTATTGCATTCTTCAAAATAAAAAAAATGTTGCAGGATATGAAAAATGGAACTGAGAAAATAGATGCACACAAAATAGAATTTTGATAAAGTTATTTTTGGACAATTGTCCCTAGAAAAAAACGAAGGGAAAACCAGTCCAGCAGATGAGGATTTTATTATTATGTTCAAAAAATTAAAGAGTACAATGATCTGCTTTCCTTTCTAGAAAAGAAATGATGATCTATACTAGCAAAATATATTGAAGACAAATTTTCTCCCTCTGCAATCAACTTGGCCTCCTCCTAGCCACTTGCACTCCCTTCTTGGAATTTTCACTTCCTCCTGGAATGAGTAGATTTGGCTGAGGAAAAAATCATACAACCTCATAATCACCTCCTAGCAAGTCATCCTTCCTCCCTTTGCCTATGAAACCCACTCGCTCTGCCTCTTGGACACTAATCCAGCAACTAGAAACTGAAATGTGCCTTCTTTGGCAACTTGCACTGGGAATTCTGGATACTCGCACTAGCAGCCCTCTTTACAGATGAATTTAGCCTCCTCTTCCTATCTCCCAAACATTAGAAAATACTGAGGAAAATTCCTCTACACTCCTACTCTCAAATCTCTGCTAAAAACCCTACTCTATGATGCTTCCCTAGCTTCAATTATGGCCTTGTTGAATACATCCAACCAGGTAATCCAACTACTCGCAATACAATGGATTCCTTCTCCAATCCCTTCAACCTGATCTTATAATCTCTCATTGGAGTCTCAACGACCACACTTAAATCTCAACCGATAGCTAAGATCAATTTGACTTCATCAATAGAAGCTGTTAGAGAAAAATCGAACTTCCTTAATTAATTCCCTTTAATTTAACTATTTTTTGCAATGTTAGACTTAAGAACCTCTAAATTATTGGGTAATTAATTTAATTAAAGTGTCTCCAAGTATTTTCTTGCAAAACCTTTTTTGGTTTTTGGATATTTTGTGTTCCTTGGCCTCTTAGACATCATAGAGAAGGAAGCTAGAACTTCCTTTCCTAGCAGTACCCTACCACCCTATAGAATAAAAGATAAAACAAAAAGTTGCTTGGGCTCTCGTACCAAGGATAATGACCCAAATACAACAATATTCAATCACTAGTATCTCTACCTAAACATGTTCAACTTTTGATATGCTCCAACAAGTATGCCACCGTAACTCTAACCTCAAATGCAACAAAAAGGATTCCAATTCATACCTTAAATCGGTTGCTTCAATTATGCCCTTATAATAGGCCTTAGATTGTGATTTTTGTAGGAAGATCTTCCTTAGAAACTCTGCCTCAGAAAGGAATGTTGATATTCCTTAAAATGTGACTTGGGTGTGCTTCAAAGGTTTGCTTCAGAATATGCTCCAAACTTCTTCAAGACTGATATCAAGGTCGGCTTCAGACTTATATAATAATGGCATCTAGGTTTTCTCCAAACACTTTATCAAAGGTTGTGTCAAATCCTCTGTTTCAATGTATGCTTCAAAGTTATTGCCTTAGGGTGATCTACCACAAAACAGGGCTAGAGTTTTCCATAGAAATTTGGGATACTTCAAGGACTTAGTGTAACACCCCCATCCCACATATACTCAAGTAACACACCAACCAGGGTAAATATGCGACGAGAGGCCACTATAATGGGATTCAACTTCCTAGGTGACCTTAAGGAAGTGGAATCGATGGAAACACATCACATAGACCTTCCACATCAGCAACTTAACTCCCAGGAGCCATCCCAACCTCTCAAGTAACCAACCCCTGAGACAAACTGAAGTTTTAGACCATTAAACCCCCAGACGCTCCCTTGATATAGATGTGCATGCATCAAGGAGGCATGGGTATGCATGTGTATGGGGACTTTTCTCCTCAGATCTATGCCTGTGACTCCAAGATTTGTGTCACTTTTTTAGTCCCAGATCCCAAGTCACTGCCCAGAAGTCAATGACACTTTCAGAACTGGAAGATAACAACATAATATGGATACAAATTCACTTACCTAAACAAGTACTTGACTAGACCCCTACTAGCCATGATAGGCATTTCGTCAAACATGTCACAAATATGTAATCTACGGGTTTAAATAATGGATATGAGCATAGGGGTCTCATACTTATCTAAGAATCGCTATGAAGGATTATTGCCTTATATCATTAGTTGCGTTATCATATATTAGGTATATATATATTGTTCACTCATTTACAAATCAAAATATGAGGAGAGCCATACATCATCATTTTCATAATACATGCTTATAACTAGCATAATAACAACAAAAAATATCCAGGATACATCAGCCATAGAATCCACATATAAACTAGTAAATTTACACATAACATGTCAAGGAAAGAACCTCTTATTAATGAATTCAAAATCCAACTTGGGATGGGACTACCACGTTACACCTGACCATAGATTGGCTAAGCCAAATATCTCTTCAGCCAATCATCCCCATGTCATAGTCCAAGCGTGAATGTGGGACTCAAACCAAAAAAACCAACTAGGGCATCCCAATCCTAAACCACCTCACCCTCATCAAAAGAAATTAGGCTTTACCTCAATCCACACTGAATCACTAGGCCAACGCAATAAACATATAATAACATGCTTTACCATGATCTCCACCAAATCACTAAGTCATAACAAGCATGGATGCCACCAGATTTCTCCACCTACATCGTGAGGAATTTTCCTATCTCCTGGTCTCTCAGGATTTACAGCAATCCATAGGTTGATCCAGGGATCACTAGGCCCTAAAATGAGACTCTTCCCTCTAGGCTTTACCCTATATCCTGCCATTCATCGGTAAGTATTCCTAGGCCTAATCAAGGGAAACCACCTCTAGGATTTACCGTATATCCCGCCATTAACTGGTCTAGGATTCCTAGGCCCACTGAGGCACATAATACATGGCTTTACCGCAACCCACCGTCTGGTTCAAGGGTCACTAGGCTAGTGGCTTTACCACAATCCACAATCTGATCCAGGGATCACTAGGCCATGTGTTCTTTCTTTCAAATATCCACCTCACCTAGCTTTGAATCCATCTGGAAATCCATCTCAACCAAAACATGAGAACCCCATCACACCATGGTTATCCGGAAATGGCAAGGCCAGGCTAAAAACATAGTCACACATGGAAAAACCCATGCCATAACAACAAAGAACCACATGAAATACCATGCATGCCAAATCTAGCAAGTAAAACACACATGTTAATTGATACCTGCAAAGAATCTTGTTGTAGCTACTTGATCATTATCTTCCTTGTTTTCTTCTTCCTTCCTCTTTCCTTCTTTTCCTTTCTTGATCCAATTCCAAAGTGCTCCAAGAAAACTCTAAGTGTCCAAGAGTGAGAGAGAGAGAGAGAGAATAATGAGAGAGATCTAAAATTGAAGTAACAAAAGGTACCAACTAATCCTCATAAGCCTTTTTATCAATTAGGCCTCTATTTTCTTCATTTTCCATTATTTTCCTTCATTTTCCTTCTCACATGCAACCTATTACCTTTCACCTTCCTTTTCTCCTAATTTCCATTAATTTCATAAATAAATGTGCCAAAAATGTCATTTTTCCTTTCTAAAACCTTAGACATTGCCTTTGCCAATTTCCTCAGCCATAATAAACCAATGAACGCCCACACTAGGATGTTTTTCCCAACATTCAGCTTGGAATAAGTGTCTCATCAACTATGGTTATTATTTTTCCTTTATTAACTTTTATTACATGAAATTTTCACCAAGGTTATTACAGGACCCTCCCCCTTGGGGGACACCATCCTAGGTGTTCAACCACACCTATACCTCAGCAAAACTGCTAAAAATAAAACATACTACCCATGGAGCTTTATAACATATCTCGATGCAGTATTTACAATGATCACCTTTCTGAAAAGAAAACCAACATGACAACTATAATGGCATGACACTCATACTGGTTATTGGAGATTTATAACATGGCTCATGGTGGTATTTACATCCACATACATATGTACATATACCAAACATCACGAAAACATGTACCAAAAACATATACTAAAACATCCACTCAACCATCAAATAAGGAAGGATACATAGCCTGCATCTAATATGGCATTTCCCATGTAGCTTCATCAAGCCCAAAGTACTTCCACTGCACTTTAACATTCTTGATTTCTTGGTTCTAGAGCATTAGCACCTTTCTCTACGACTAGAATTCTCTATCCGGCTCCACCTACAGCTCAAACCATTCAATCACATTATTAGCATCTTTAACATACTCCTTAAGCAGTGACACATGGAAAACATAATGGACTTTCAATGTTGAAGGCAATGCAAGTCAATTGGCTACTGGTCTGATCCTCTTAAGAATATTGAAGGGTCCACAAAATCGTGGTGCCATCTTGGCACATGATCCAATCCACAAGGAGCTCTTCTTTGATTTGATGCACAAATACACATGTTCCCCAACCTAGAACTTCTTGAACAACCAACCTATTATGATCTACATAACTCTTCTGCTTATCTTGTGCTGCTTTCAAATTCTTCTTGATTACATGCATTTCTTGCTCCATGTCTACCAACATGTCTGGTCCAATCAGCACCCTTCTAACTAAATCACTCCAATTGATGGAAGTATTGCAACTCCACCCATACAATGCCTCAAACGGACTCATCTTCAAATATTCCTGACACCCATTGTTGTAAGCGAACTCTACGAGTGGAAGATACTCTTCCCAATTTTGTTCTTGATGCATCACGTACATCCCTAACATGTCCTCAAATATCATGTTGACCCTCTTAGCTTGTCATATATCTGCGAATGATAAGTTGTATTGAAGGCCAACTCTATGCCCAAACCTACAAACAACTCCTTCCAAAACTTGGAAGTGAACTTTGCATCCTTGTCTAACACAATATTCTTTGGAACACCATGCAATCTGACCACCTCTCTGATGAACACTTGTGCCACATCACTAGTTGAATACGTAGTATTCACTGGAATGAAGTGTTCAACCTTTTTCAACCTATCCCCAACAACCACGATGGAATCATGTTGTCTCACTGTACTCAACAATCCTATGAGAAATTCCATGGAAATGACCTCCCATTTCCATTCTGAAATCGCAATCGATTGTAGTAGTTCACCTCAGTGCTTACACTCTGCCTTCACCTGCTGATAATCCAAACACCTAGCCACAAACTCTTCTACATCCTTCTTCAGATTCAGCCAATAATAAAACTTCTTCACTGCGGTTAATGCCTTCTGATAGCCTAGGTGACCTGAATATGGTTTCATATGAAACTACCTCAATATCATCTTCTTGAGCTCACTCCTATCTGGCACGTATATCCTATCCCTAATCTAACCAATCCATCTGCCGTGAGACAATAGTCCACATCCTGTGCACCTGCATTTGTACCTGTACCTCTACTTGTACCACTACCTATACATCTACATGTACCACTACCTATAATTATACTTGTACCACTACCTGTACCTGTACTTGTACCTATGCCTATACTTTGTTGCAACCTATGCATAATCTCCATATACCTATCATCCTACTGAACTACTTGCAAGATCCTATCTTGTATATATGTCCCATAGGAACTCATAGTTGCTATATGATTTACTTGTATCTTCTTGCTAAGAGCATTTGTGACCTTATTCTCCATTCCTTTGATGTATCTAATCTCAAAATAAAACTCATTGATCGTGGCCAACCAACTAGCTTGCCTCGAGTTTAGATTCGGCTGGTCAAATAGATACCTCAATCCACTATTTTCACTCATCAATACAAACCTCCTACCAAGAAGATAGTGCCTCCACATATTCAATGCATGTTTGATTGTTTCTAGCTCAAGATCATGCGTCGGATAGTTCTATTCATGCTCATTCAATTTTTATGACTCCTAGCACACTACTTGTCCTTCCTGCATAAGGACTCCACCAAGTCCTCTCTTGCAAGAATATGTACATACTACAAATTATTTTCCCAGATATGTGATCTTTGACAATGGATCATGTGTCAACAACTACTTAATTTTCTCAAAACTGACCTGACATTCGTCTATCCATTCAAACTTATTACCTTTCCTTTGCAATCATGTAATAGGATAAGCAATCTGTGAGAAGTTCCTAATGAATCTCCTGTAATAACCTACCCATCCCATGAAGGATCTCACCTCATCTACATTCCTAGGAGCTGCCCACTCCATGGTAGCTCTTATCTTCTCTGGATCCATTATTATTCCTTCCTTGGAGACAACATGCCTCAAGCAATGTACCTCAGTCTGAAAGAAACTACACTTGTTGATCTTAGAATACAACTGATGCTCTCTCAACAACGTCAATACTGCTACCAATGCTCGGCATGCTCTTCCTCATTTTTAGAATATACCAATATGTCATCAATGAACACAATAACAAACTTGTCCAAATACAGACACAACACATTGTTCATCAAGCACATAAAGGTATTTGGGGCATTATTCAAACTGAATGGAACTACACAAACTCATAAGGCCCATACCTAGTCTTGAAAGTTGTCTTGTACATTTCCTCCTCTTTAATATGTACCTGATGATATCTAGATCTCAGATCAATCTTCGAGAACACTCTTGCTCCCTTCAATTGATCAAACAAGTCATCAATCCTTAGCAACGAATACATGTTCTTGATGGTCACTTTGTTCAACTTCTTGTAGTCAATGCACAATCTGAGAGTACCATCCTTCTTCTTTAAAAATAATACAAGTGTGCCCCAATGTGATACACTTGGCCTAATGTAACCTTTTTCAAGGATCTCTTGCAGCTTCAACTTTAACTCTACCAACTCAGGTGTGCTCATCCTGTAAGGTTCTTTTGATGTTGGATCTTCCCCTAGCACCAACTTAATAGAAAATTCTACTTCCTTGTGAGGTGGAAACTCTGAAATAGCTACAAGAAATACATCTTGAAACTGTTGTAGAACTAGGTACCTTCTCAAAACTTCTACATCCTCAACTTACTTATCTTTCTTATTAGAGATATGTACTACAAATAACACACACCCTTTGCTGCAACTACACTTGGCCTGCATAGATGACACCATCCTGACTAATGTGGCTTTCTCCTTTCCTTGTAAGCCTATTGGTTCCCCATCGTCATACAAGCACTCAGTGGCTTTGTCATAACAATCCACCTTGGTCCAATGAATCTATAGCCATTCTATACCCAATAGCATACCATATGATCCCAACAGAAATATGTTCAAGTGGGTTGTTGTAGACATGCTATTCAACTCAAATGCACAAAATCTTACCCAATGGTGAAATCTCTTCTTTGTTCCTGCAGCCAACTGCACTAACCAAGATTTTGAATGCACTTATTTATTCAAACCACACTTATCTGCCAAGTCAGGACTAACATAAATATAATTAGATACAAAGTTAATCAACTTGATCGCAAAGCTTACCATCCATCTCACTAATAGATGCGTGATGGTCTGCCTACCTATTATCCAGTGTTGCATAAATACAAGAAATAATTTGACCAACATCCCCAACAGTATCTGCCTCCTGTGCAGAATATAACTGAGGCCTAACACCCTAATTTTGTTGACAATATCTCTTAAGGTATTCCTTAATGCATATCCAACACTCCAACCATCCAGTACCATTACCTTTATGTTGTTGTTGTGATCCATGTTCCTATCAAGCTACATTTAACTTCTTTTGTGGTGCCACATTTTCTCTCTTCCGCATTCTGAGGCCTTGCTCTTTTCGGTTGCCATTTACCCTTACCTTTATCCTTATCCTTCCCTTTCCATCCTTGTTGAGATTAATTCTTATGATTTGATTGTTCATAGCAATGTTTAAATTTCCAAATAACTTCCTCAAGTGATCGAGACTCATCGTACTTAATCCGATCTATAAATGCTAATGGAAAACCGTTGAAAAATCATTGAACTTTAGCCTTATCATCTTTAAGATATGGTACATACCTCAATAGCTCTAGGAACTTAGTCTTGTACTCTTCATCTGTCATTGATCCTCATAGAATTATTTTTCCTTACCATCGTATTAGCTTTATGACAAGTACTTCTTCCTAAAAATCCTCTCGAACTCATGCCAATTCAAGTCCTATGTCTTGATGTCCCTGAACTGCTTCACATTTTCCCACCAGATATATGCTTTACCTTTCAGGGTGAAGATAGCAATTTTTTCCTTCATGTTTTCTATGTATTCATGTAACTCAAAGAACTTTTTCATCCCAAGTATCCAATCCTATGCATCTTCTGGCTTCTTCAAATCTCCATCAAAAGTAGGTGGCTTTGCTTTCTTAAATTTATCTGGAAATTATCCCCTATCACTCCTCCTGTAAGGATGATAACGATGATGATCATAATTCCTATCAAAACCAGAGCTAGAATAATACATGTATCTGTCACCTCTCCTATCTGGATTATCCAAAAAACTGCCATCTCTAACCGTGGCATCTCTATTCGACTTGTAACCATCATGAGACCTACTGCCATATGCCCCATTAGTTATTTCCTCCTACTCATGGCTGATCCAAAATGGCCCATGTTGTTGCAATTCTTACAAGCTCTGAAGGAGTATTGCATTAACCTTTGCTTGTTTCTCTTGTGCTTGCATGATTTTGTCTTTGTCTGTCTTAATACTCCTTATTTCTTCCTTCAAGCTTCTCAATGTGTCTGTTAAGTCGGAAGAGTGTCCAACACCACATTTCTCCACTGATTCATAGGGAGAATCTTTGTAGTCCACCATCTTGCTAGTCATTTTGATATCTTTCCTACAAGGCATACTATGTCATCTAAACCAAATCACAATAACCAACGTACCTTAGCAAAATTCAGGGAATATATCTCATCTGCAAGATCAAACAATCAACGTAGTACATGTATAACATAATCATGACAACATATATACATATAAAAAATAGGTGTATCAACACATAAACATCATTCTAGCTAGAGTCCAATCATCAATGCATGACCATATCAACTACACATACCAGTACCTCATGCATGACAACAACAACCATACCAATGTACATTGATAATACGAAAGCACAAACATGTAACCAATCATACACTCATGACAACACACTTCACAACAACAACATCCTCTTTCACATGGTGACATCACTACAACCATGACCGACACCATGCATATGCAACAAGCATACAGACAGAAAGGATTATTAACACATGTGCAACTAACATGAATGCATGACCAACACACACCACCCATCTAGTCCAAGGGTTGAACCATGCTCTGATATCACTCTGTAACACCCTCATCCCACATCTACCCAAGTAACCGGCTAACCGGGGTAAATATGTGAAAATAGGCCAGTATAATGGGATTTAACCTCCTAAGTGACCTTAAGGAATTGGAACCGATGGAAACACACCACACATACCTTCCACATCAGCAAAAGAACTCCTAGGAACCATCCTAACCACTCAAGTAATTGGTCCCTGAGACAAACTAAATTTTTAGACCATTAAACCCCTGAACGCTCCCTTGATATGGAAATGCATGCGTCCAAGAGGCTCCATATGCTCCCACAACATGGGTATGTATGCATTTGGGGAATTTTCTCCTTAGACCTGTGCCTGCAACTCCAGGATTTGTGCCACTTTTTTAAGCCCAGAGCCTAGGCCACTGCCCATAACTAAATGACACTTTCCGAAATGAAAGATAATAACAGAATAAGGATACAAATGCAATTACTTGAATAAGGACTTTACTGGACCCCTACTAGCCAAGACAGGAATTCCGTTAAACATGTCACAAATATGTAATTTATAGGTTTAAACAATGGATCTGAGCATAGGGGTCTCATACTTATCTGAGAATCGTTAAGAATCATTATTCCCTTATATCATTAGTTGCATTATCATCTATTAGGTCATGGATATATTATTCATTCATTTACAAATAAAAATATGAGGAGAGCCATACATCATCATTGTCATAATACATTCTTATAACCAACATAATAACAACAAAAATATCAAGGACACATCAACCATAGAATCCACATATAAACCAGTACATTTATACATAACATGTCTAGGAAATAACCTCTTATTAATGAATGCAAAATCCAACCCAAGATGGAACTACCACGTTCCACCTAACCATAGATTTCCTGAGCTAAATCTCTCTTTAGCCAATCACCCTCGTGCCATATTCCAAGCATGAATGTGGGACTCAAACCAAAAGAAACAACTAGAGCATCCCAAGGCTAAACCACCTCACCCTCATCAATCAAAACCAGGCTTTACCACAATCCACACTAGATCACTAGGCCAATACAATAAACATGTAATAACATGCTTTACCATGATCTCCACTAGATCACTAAGCCAAAATAAGCATGGATGCCACCAGAGTTCTCCACCTACACTGTGAGGAATTTTCCTATCTCATAGTCTCCCAAGCTTTAACGCAATCCACAGCCTCATCCAGGGAACACTAGGCCCTAAACCGAGACTCTGCCCTCTAGGATTTACCGTATATCTCGTCATTCAACAAAAATTATTCCTAGACCTAATCAAGGGAAACCACCTCTATGATTTACCGTATATCCCGCCATTAACCAGTCGAGGATTCCTGGCCCCACAAAGGCACACAATACTTGGCTTTAACACAACCCATAGATTGGTTCAGGGGTCACTAGGCTAGTGGTGCAATCCACAATCTGATCCAGGGATCACTAGGCAATGTGTTCTTTCTTTCTGTGATCCACCTCACTCAGTTTCGAATCCAGCTCAACCAAAACATGAGAACCCCATCATACCATGGTTATCCAAAAATGGAAAGGTTAGGATGAAAGCACTGTCACACCTGGAAAACCCCATGCCATAACAGCAAAGAACCACATGCAATACCATGCATTCCAAATCTAGTAAGGAAAACACACATGCAAATAGTTACCTACAAATAATATTGTTGTAGTTACTTGATCCTGCTCTTCCTTTCTTGATCCTTCCTTCCTCTTGCCTTCGTTGCCTTTCTCGATCCAATGCCAAAGTGCTTCAAGAGAACTCTATAAGTGTCCAAGAGTGAGAGAGAGAGAGAGAGAGAGTAATGAAAGGGCTCAAAAACTGAACTAACAAAATGTACCAACTGATCCTCAAAAGCCTTTTTATCAATTAGGCCTCTATTTTCTTCATTTTCCATTATTTTCCTTCATTTTCCTCCTCACATGCAACATGTGACATTTCACCTTCCTTTTCTCCTAATTTCCATTAATTTCATAAATAAATTTGCCAAAAATTCCATTTTTCCTTTCCAAAGCCTTAGCCATTGCCTTTTCCAATTTCGTTAGCCATAATAAACCAATGAACACCCATACTAGGATGTTTTGCCCAACATTCATCTCAGAATAAGTGTCCCATCAATTGTGGTTATTATTTGTCCTTTATTAACTTTTATTACATGGAATTTTCACCAAGGTTGTTACACTTAAATTACCTCAAACATTCAAGATGACCTCCAAAAACTACCTTTATCTCTACACTAAATAGAGTTGAAATTCTTTTCAGGACTTCCCTAAACAAGGCCAAAATATTGACCTTAGGGTAGTCCGATATGAACCTTAAAGGGAACGTTAGGAAGGCCGAATTTAGTTGTCACAGAAAGGCTCAGAAGAGCCTTAGATGGGGCCTTAGGGAAGATGAATTTCACTGCCATAGGAAATTTGAGAAGAGTCCTTAGGATAGACCTCAATTTGAACTATTCAAGACCTTATTCTACCTTAGATGAAATCTCAGCCTCGGATCTTGTTCAGGAGCTTGCATCTGCCATAGAAACATAAAACCAATGCCTCAACTAAAATCACAGACTTCTACTATAGATTGAAGAATTACTTGTTCCATTAACCTTGATCTTAGCTCTTCATATCAGGTGATTTTTCTTTTGAAACCTCAAACTACTTCTTAGATATGTTTCTTGCAGATGATTTGAATTGCTTGCCTCGGATTGCCCACAGCTAGGGAATATAAATATCATTTGTAGAAGGGTATAATAGGGAAAATCCTTAACCTTTTGTTGGAGCCGACTTAAGAAAATTACTATTAGGCCGACCTTGAAGAGAGGACTAATAGCCTTTTAAAAAAAAAAAAAAAAATTTATCTTTCAAAATACATGATTCAAGGTTGACTTTGACAATGGTTTTAGTCTAGCTTAATTTACAATGCTAGACCTTATTCAAGAGAAACAATGAAGTGATAAGGTCATAAACCTTTGGGGCAAAGGTGTTGGGGCTAAATCCATCCTTGGGGTTTCAAACTTTAAATATAAATATATCTCCATCCAAGAGGACCCACAAGGTGTGCCACCTATCAAATGAAATGTGTGACAAGGTCTACCAATATAGAAGGCCCTTGCATCCAAATTCACTAATTTTTGCACGCAAGTCACCAAACAAATTTTGGCCCTTTCACCCTTTGACATCAATGAAAATGTCTTCCAAAAATATCCCCTTTTTTCATTGATGTCAACTCTCATGCTCCCCTTGTCTCCATGCCTCACTTCCCTTGTCTCTGTGTTGCACTTCCTTTTCTCTCCCCCTTTGAAATCAATGGGAAAGGCTCATCTAATTATTTGGGGTTGCTCCCCTTGAACATATGGTACTCAACAAGACTTCTATATTCTTATCCTTCCCTTCATTGTTGTCCTTCTAGTTCTTTTTTTGGGATTCAATTTTCTTCTGTTCTACTTGATCTAGAATGTATATGTTGTTTTGTCTTCTTGTCGTTGTTGCAACCAATCTTCTTGAGTCTTATTCTTTGATTTCGCACTTTTGGGAGTCAAATAAGAGATTATATCCTTGATCATAGATTTTTCTAACACTGAGAATATTGTGCTTCAAATCCTTAACCAGCAAAACATTTTGTTCTTTCATATGTTCACTTCCAAGACTTACTACACCTTTTCGAAGTATCTTGACAGATGAGTTATCTCCAAATGCAACACTGCCAGTTTTACCTTTTAGGTTGAAAATATTGTTTTGATCTTATATCATATGCATTGAGCATATGATGTCTATATACCATTCATATTATTTATCTTCAGTGATCAATACTAGATTGAAATATTCCTTCTTTTCCCTTTCCCATTTCATATTTGGCTTCTTTATCTTTATAGTTAAAGCATTTTCATGACAGCAATCCTCTCCCTAGTGACCAAGATTATTGCACTTGTAGCATAAAATGTTTTGATTCATTAGTTATTCAAATGGATTGCAATTCCTTTTGGTATATCCATGAACAATTCCTAATCTATTTTCATTTCTTGCAAATCCATAATCATTCCTTCTTGTTACATAATTATATCTTGTATTGATTTTACAATGGATTGCTTTGTATTCAAAATTTCCGCGAGAGTAACAATGAAAAGGAAAAATATTTTCATACATTTGATAGTAGGATGATATTCTGAAGTTGTTCTATCTTGGAGGAGGTTCAATCCATTGTTGATCAGCATAACTTCTTGAAGCAGTTGCAATTTTAGATTCCCTTTGATTTTCTTCCTTTGGAGGCTTGGAGATTGTGCATTCTTTGCTTGAATATGTGCCTTCATAGCCAAGAATTGTTTTATTGCCTAGAGATATTTGCTAGCTGAGAAGTTTATCCAACATTAGTGAGTTGTTCAAGTTCTTTTTGAGCTTATCAACTTCAATGCTCAATGACACAACTTCTTTTTCAAGCTTCTTACAAACTTCTTCTTTCTTCTTCATTTGTATGTTCATTACTTCCTCAATTCTTTTTTATTCTTCAAGTTGGACCTTTAAGGAGATATTTTCATTATCATGATTTTCATGTAGGCTTTTCAATTTTCTTTCTTTTTTTTTCTGAGCCTGGAATTTTCCATTTCATTATTCTTCAATTTTTATTAAATATATTCATCTTCTTTGTTTGGTATCAAAATCATTTTTGAGTCCCTACAAAGGATATATTCTTATATTTAGTTCTTCTTCATCCTATTTTTCATCATGATCATTATCTTGATTTTGTTAGGTTATGAAGAGAACTTCTCTTACATCCCCTTCTTATGTGTCACTTTCATCTAAAGAACTACTATCTTCTTTAGAATAAAATGTTTTCTTATGTTAGCTTTTATTTTCCCCATAAGGACATCTCTTAGTATAATGACCTATTATGCCACAATTGAAACATTTAAAAGGTAAATTGCCTTTGTCTTTTCGATTCCTCTTTTGAGTTTCCTAATGAAATTTACTTCTTCTACATCTGATTCATTGCCTTGTGTGTCTTCATCTTGAATTATGTGTTTCTTGTCTTCTTTGTGGCCTTAAAGTCTGCTTCTTTGTTTGATTGTGTGTCTTTTGTGTCTATTATCATTTTGTATGATGTAAGGGTGTTATGTAATTATTTGATCTTCATCTTGGTAGAGTTCTTGGTTTCTTCTATGGAATATACCTTGGCATTGTATCTCAATGGAAGTGATCTCATTACCTTTTTTACGATAAAGGGATATTTAATTTCTTCTCCTAATCCTCTGATTGAGTTGACAACTTCATCTACTCTAAGTAAGTCGCAATATCTTCTTTTTCATCCATTTTTAGATCTTCAAACTGAGCTCTATACTTTTGAAGTTTGTATTACTTGACCTTATAATCACCTTCATAAATATATATATAGATAGATATCGTTAGCTATGGTGCAAGTCATTACCTTAGTCTTAATAGTTCTTGACAATCCACTTGTGATGGCATGAAGAGCTTTTGAATTGAAGCTAAACAACTTATCGTAAGGATCAATTAGAGGATTTTTAGGAACTTTGTAACCATTACGATGGAGAACCAAATATCCACTCCCATTGCCTTCAAGTAGTTTTCCATGCAACTGCTCCATAGTGGATAATTGTTAGAGGGTAACTTTCTCTGACACCAAATGTTGAAAATACTAAGAGAGGGGGTGAATCAGTATTTCACTTTTTCTTACATTATAGTACCAAAAGCATTAACCAATAACATCACATCAAAGGAAGACAAGATATATATAAAAAGTTTATTTATATTACAAAGGAAGCTACAAGGATGAGAGAATCCATTAGGAGGATGGATGTCATCATTGCAACTACGGTTTGAGTTGCATCCCCGAGTATGATAGGAATTTGTTAGAGCATCCATTAGAATGGCAAGAATATGTGGAGGGCAGCATGATTTTCCTTTTTTTTTGAGCTTCGGTCTCCTTCTCCGCATAGTTCTCATTGAAACTTTCAAACAAACAAAATGTTTTCCCAGGGATCGAAGAGGGAAAGGAGGAGAACAATGTGAAAATAATATTTTTTACAACAATGGAAAATTTTTACTAAAGAGTAATGGTGGAGGAAGGGAAGGTCGAAATGGAGCCAAATCCATTGGACATTCTGGCAGTTTGGAGGTGGAACCCAATAAACACAACTTAGCAAAGATCCCCCCTTAAACTAAGCCTCCAACGTCAGGAGACCTTATGGTGAAGAAAATAGTCACAAAAGGGTAGGGAAAGAACCAGAACATGGGAAGGAAAACCCAGCTAGGAAATTTGGTGCCTCATCATTGAATCTCAAAAGCAGATGACTCGACATCCCAACAGAAACAGTGGTAAGTAGGCCCTTCCCAAAATCTCAATCGTTCAATGTTTCATATTCACAAGATGTATTTTTCAGGAGGGGCTCGGAGTAAAAGGTAAAAAGTTGTGGGTTGAGATTTACTAATGGGATTTAGATCACGTGTGCTCAGAAGAAGGAATGTGGGAAACTGAAAGAGAAAAGGGTTTTGGGTAAGGAGTGGAATGCCTAGGTATTTCATGGCCTTAACAGAGATTTGACAGGACCCTCAAGTTAGAGTGGAACCGTTATCGCCCAAAAAAGTTTCATGGATTTGTCTGAAGCTACCTCTAGATAAAAAACCCTAGTGCACCCCAGGGATTCTGATCTGGTGGTGTAAAAAGGTCGCTCCAGCGGCTCGACCCTCCACCGGCAATGGGAGCAGTCAAAGAGCGGGAAACGAGGCCACCCTTCGGCCAAAGTTTGGGTTTGAGTAGCCAAGGACACACAGTTTTGGAGCTATGTAAACAAGGATATTTTCAAGGTGTTTTTTAGGAACTAGTGAGAGTAGGCCCAGTAGAGAATATTGTAACCATAAGTGGAATCAGTGGAAATGACCTTGGGAAGAGCGATATTCCTGGTAGCCAGATCCAAGTAGAGGTAGATTCTAGATCGGAGGGAGAGGATAACTGTAGGTGTGGGTCAAAGACAAAAAATACCAAAGGCATTCACAAAAGAGAGGAAGATAACAATCGTATCCTAGTAAGGAAGTTCAATTTGATTCAACCATGTCTATGCCTAAGCACATTCTAGTGAGTAGGGTGAAAGAGAACTATGACATGGCAAAAAAAATTGGAGAATAAGTAAAGCATACTTGTTAGAATTGGCGAAGGAAGCAGATGCAATAGTGTCATTGAGGGGTTGGTTTATACTGTAACTTAAAAAAGAGGAAGATGCGGCATAAGTGCTTGGAGAAAATTGGAGCATAGGTTCATCCCCAATTTTGTTGAATAGGTGGAGTCCTTTGTTTCATGTAGAAAGGAAAAACAAGAAGAAGTTCTGGTGTGGGTTAGATTGCCTACAATACCACCTCAAATGTTGGAAAATGATGTCTTCAAGGTTGTTTGCGACAAAATAGGAGAATTTTTGGAAGCATAAATGTCCTTTATTGCTTCAAGGACCAAAAGGGTGGCTAGGATCCTTATAAATCTCGATCCTCGTGAAGGGTTGTTTGAAAATATCAAATTTTCTTACAAAGGGGCCTCTCATCTTCAACAGATGGACTATAAAAAAATGTCATTTAGGTGCAACCGGTGTCACCAATGTGGGAAAATGGCAAGGGACTTCCTGTTGGGTTTCAGTAGGAAGAGAAGGCGTAATTTGAGCATGTCAGATAACAGAGGCATGTGGGGTTCACAAGACAGAGACATTCGGTAGGAGGGGGGCATGTGAATAAGCCCCTCTCCTTCAGGGTCAATGCAGCCATTTCCAAGTCAGTTTACTGTAATGGATCTGGACGAGGGGAGGAGACAGGAGCTCAAGCTAGATTTCGTATCCATTGGAGACTAAAGACCAGTTGTCGTCCTTGAGCAAAGTATTTTTCCCTCAGGTACATTTCCTTTATTTCTTGTCAGCTCTAATTCAAATATTGATGCCTCTATTTCAAATTGGATGGAACCTCGTCCTTCCTGGACCTTTTTTAATACTAGTATTTCTTAATTGAGTAGACCCTGTGAACCTCTGGATAGCATTGTAATCACCATTCTACCCCTCAAAACCCCACTTAAGTCTCAATTGTCATCAGAATCCTTGCACAACACTTCCATTCCATCTAACCTTCAACCCAGAGGGATGAAAGAGTTAGTCTCAGGGTAGTTGGGGGGACTTGGGGAACTTCTCTCACAATCAGTAGTAGTCAAATCCCGAGGTAGGAAATCCAATATCTCAAAAGTCTAGTTGAAAAATAGACTAGACATTATAGATGGAAAACAAAGATCTTTGGAAGGGGCGCTTAGAGCAGCGCAGGCCCCAACCTTGGTTCTTGTTGATGGTTAAAAATGACCTCATCAACATGTGATGGATACCACCCTATCGTAGCCCATACTAACCTCTTATCCATTTGATGTAGTGGTTTTGACTGGTTCAAATGGGTCCAGTTACCCTCTCTCTCTCCCTATTGGCTTATAATATATCTATTATTTACCAATAGAAAGAGAGAAATCATATATGACATCATAATGTGCACATGCAAGCAAGTAGATCCTTAAGTTGAGTTTAGGGCTCAACTAAACCACACCTAAATTCTGCCCCTGTATAAGGGGACTTCTAGAATGCAGACTTAAATCTAAGTACAGATGTACTCTAATATGCAAGAAAAAACTAATCCTATCTTGAATTGGAAAAGGATAGCCCTCTCTCAGTTAGAGAGTAGATGAAATAAATAGCTAAGGGAAAAGGATTGTTTATATGATTGACTAAATTAATTAAAATATACAAATCAATTAAAATAAATAATTAAAATTTATTTTACATTTAAAAATATATATAATTAACATTTAAAATTTAGTTTAGTTAAATTATGAATTAAAAATATATTAATTAAAATATTATAATATTATTAAAACTTTAAAACTAAAACCTTGAAACAGGATTTGAAATATCGGATGAGTCTTTTAAATAGGATTTTGGGTGGCTTTTAAAATAGAACCTTGAAATTGCACTTACGATATCTCGAGGCCCAAGATGGAGAGGGCTCAAGAGAATAATAAAGTATTATGAAGGAGGAATAAGTATATTTTGTGGGCGGAGTTCTCACGAATTATAAGGAGGGTTGTAAGGTGGGAGGTATAAGGATTTCGGGTATCGGAGGAATAAGGATTTTGAGGATGAATTAAAAAGGAGTTACGAGTTGCATGTGTTCCAAGGTCCCGAGGAGTGAGGGAGGAGAGGAGGGAGGGGAGCGCCATGTGGAGTGGGATTGTCCCTCCATAAACTATAGCCACTTCATTATAATAATTCTCGACTACATCAAAACTACATCCACTTTGTTAATAAGTATCAGGATCTCGCATCTGCGACCTCGGGGCTCTGGAACCCAATCGCTCCCAGTTATGGAACCTACAGCTCATGACTATAGTAAGGCTCCTACTCTACCTCCTTAGATAATTGCAACTCACTGCTTGCACCATCGATCTTCTGTTATTCTATCCCCTGGGCCACACATTGGCGCACTTGTCTAGGCAACTGTCGGTCGGTGCATTTTTTATGCAAACCTCCTTTCACTATCTGTTGGCTAAGATGAAGATGGATATGGTCGACTAATCTAAGGATCCTTATGTCTATTCCTACTTAGATGGTTTCTCCTCCATAGTTGTCGGTCACCTCCTCAAACATCTCTCTGCAACTCCCTTTGACGTTGGCGGGTGACCTTAGGGTTTTCTCGGCGTCATTATTTTCTCATCCTTGTGCCTCGGCACAGAATTTTGTGTCGTCAACCGATCCTTCTTCATCATCATTTTTGGTTTCTGATTCACGAGACACATCATTTTACTTTTTCGGCTCTGACTATTCACAACCCTATCCAACTTCTCTACATGTATTTGCATCCTACTTGGACCTGTCTTCATCCTCCTTCTCACTAGATCTCTCAGACGTACCCTCATTTGTGGTACCTTTCCCATCTATCCCACTAGATCTGGGCCCCCATTTCCCTCTCACATCAATACATTCCACCACTGTCCTCCCTCCTCTGGTTACCAACCCTTCCACATCTGTCTTTTTTGAAGGCACCTCACTTCTGCCACCTGATTTTGGAGAAGGACCTAGGTTCATTTCAGGACAGGGTATTGCCTCTAATCCCCTTGTTAACCCATCCACTAGCAAGGTGGCCATGACTATTAAGAAGTTCAAAGGAATCAAGGCCAGGTGCTGGAAGATTTCACTAACATTTGGTAACGGCCTTCAAATGGGTCACGTGCTCGACACCGTTGATAGGGTACTAGTCATTCCTTTCTTAGAACGATCTTATACTACTACTCGACTGAGACAATGGATTTTGGAAATTTGGGGTCATGTACTATAAGATCTTCCTTCGATCACTACTTTATCCCAAGGATGGTTCTCCCTCTGTTTCCAGCGCCATGCATACATCCCTTGGGTCCTATCAAAGTATTGGCACATAGAGTTCACTCCGGTATTACTCAAGAGATGGAGTCCTCTTTTTGACCCGGAACATGAGCATCTGGGGGCTGGTCCAATCTGGCTTCGTCTTCCTGGACTTCCACTTCAGTTCTGGTCTAAGGACGTCTTTAAGCGAATTGGTAATACCTTGGGGACCTTTCTAGACTTTGATAAATCATATAATGTGAGAGGGAATATGGAAATGGCTCGCATTCTAGTGCACTTGGATACACGAGAAGGTTTGGAGGAAAATCTAAAAATTTAGTGGAGGAAAGCATGTTGCAATCAAATACTTGATTACAAGGGGGTATCATACAGACGTCGTTAGTGTCATAAAATTGGGCACCTGTACAAGGATTTCCCTCTGCTCGCTTCCAGTTTTCTTATGTAACACAGCCTGAACACGTTGCATCGGATATTCCAATAGGTTCATTGGAAAAGAGACCTGCAAAGGTTGTCAGTCACCCTTCAAAGACATCTTCTCAGATGCATGGACTGAGCAAGGAATTTTTCACCCTCCCTCTCCTCACATCACCATATCATGCACGGTTTTGGCTTCCATCACTTCAGGTATTTCCTCCTCTACTCTCCCTATTTTTACTACCTCTATTTTTGTATCTCATATCTGTGCATCCATTTCACATTGCATCTATGTACCTACTTTTGTCCACCCTCCTCTTACATGCTCCCTGGTATTCTCTCCTCCCACTTTCTCTATTACCCCTCCCATCATCCCTGATGTCTCAATCTCTGCTCCCTCTTCTTAGCCTTCTAATGATTCCTGTTGCAGTCATCCTTACCTCCTCTGATCATTAGTCAAATATCCATTCGAATATTGTTGTGGCATTGGTATTGTCCCCCCCTCCAAGTCCATCAAAACTCCTAGAGGTAGACATTCCCATATCTCGAAGGCTATCATCCAAGATGGATTGAATGTAGCACATGGCTGACAACTACCCATTGAAAAGGCCCTTAGAGCATTGACCTCCGCCCCCCCCCCCCCCAGTTCTCCATGAAATGGTTATCCTTCAATTTCCATGGGATGGCTAGTCCCGCAAAAAGACTAGCCTTCAGAAGACCTCTTGAACTTGAAAAGGTGGGAATCATTTGCCTACAGGAAACCCTTGCACTTATTGACCAGATCATCCCCTCCCTCAAAGTTCTTGTATCTGGTTGGCACTTTCATGCACCTGATGTCCAAGGACGCTCAGGAGGCATTACATTGGGTTATAACACTTGGACTATAAAGCTTCTCAAGGTTTGGGGGGTGGAGGGGGATGGTATCATTGGGGCAGACATATTTTCCTCTAGTCTTGGGAGTGAGTTGATATTGATCAATGCCTATGGTCCCTGCATTAATCGAGCTACTTTTTGGGAAAACCTTCACAAAACTTCATACATGCAAGATGATAACATCATCCTTGGAGGCGATCTAAATTTCTCTATTGGCCATGCAAAATCTTGGGGTCATAATGTCCATATTAACTGTCTATCCAATCCCATCAGTTTACTGTTGTAGGATAATCACCTTATTGATATTCCTATGGCTCGACTCCAACCTACCTAGCGTAATCAGAGGACTATAGAGGTTATGCTTTCCAGAAGGCTGGACCGATTCCTTGTCAAAGAAGCTCTTCTAGGTCGTTTATCTTTATACAAGCAATGGGTGGGTTCAGGAGGCTTATTTGATCACTCTCCTATGTACCTGGAATTTCCAAGTGTTGATCACAAGCTAAAAGCTCATTTTAAGTTTAACTCGGCCTAGCTCAAGGATGAGGAGTATACCAATATGGTCACTGATTATTGGAAAGCACATCCCCTTGCTCCAAGATAGACTCTAATTGAAGCTTTTGCTAAAAAATTGTTGTCTCAAACACAAAACAATCGAATGGGCCAGAGAAAAAAGAGCAAGGGACGAACGCCTCCTAAAAGATATCAAAATAGAACTTGCAAATCTAGCTAATGAGGATGGTTAGGGTTTTGAATATGCTTAAGCAAAAGAATGTCTTATCAGACTTGAAGTAGAGTGGAACAAAACTCTAAAGGATAGAGAGGAAACCTAGAGACTTAGGAGTCAAGCTATTTGGTGACAATATGGGGATGATAATACAAAGTTTTATCGTCAGTTTGCAAATGGTCGATGGTCCATTAATACTATCTGGAACTTGGAGGATGATACTAGACACCGAGTAAAAACATTCAATCAATTGACCACCCTTAGTACCACACATTTCAGTTGGATATACAAAGCACCACAGGAAGCTACTCTTATTGAGATCATCATGGTGGAAGGGATGTTTCCTAGATTTTTAAATCATGAAGTTGCAAAGGATCTCGTGGACCCTGTAACTATGGATGAATTGGAAGCCACTCTCAAATGGTTCAAGAAAGACAAGAGCCCTGGACCAGATGGATCGCTAGTAGAATTTTATATTTCCTTTTTTGAAGTTATGGGTAATGATCTATTCCAGGTTATTGAAGAATGTCGGGTTAGTGGTTGTATGTATGATGCATTTAATTCTACCTTCATTGCTCTCATAACCAAATCTGATGCCTCTTAGACCTTCAATGATTTTTGACCCATCTCTCTTTACAATTATATATATTATATATTATATATATTATATATATATATATATATAAATATTATATATATATATAATCATTGCCAAGATTATTTCCAACCGCCTTAAACCTATTTTATCTGAGCTTATATCTCTAGAATAGTTTGCATTCCTTAACCACCGATAGATTCACGAAGTCGTTGGTACATCATAGGAGGTCCTTCACTCCATCAAGACCAAGAGGCTAAAAGGTATGATACTCAAGATCAATTTAGCAAAGGCATTTGATCATACTAGCTGGCTTTACCTGAGAATGCTTTTGACTCATTTAGGCTTTCCCTTAGGCTTCATTCAATGGATCATGTGTTGTATTACCAATGTTTCATATAGTGTACTTACCAATGAATTTGCCTCATCTTTCTTTCACGGTCAGTGAGGCCTCAGAGAAGGTTGTCCACTCTCACCTCTACTCTTCTTGTTGGTCATGGAAGGATTGACTTGGTACATATCTGAGGATAAGAGACAGGGAAGACTGCAGGGTATTAAGATTGCTAACATATACATCCTTACCCATCTCCTCTTCATTGATTATGTTCTCGTATCTCTCAATGGATCGATTGGAGACACTACAACATTTCCTTCTATCCTCAGAATTTTTTGTTTTGCCACATGCATGGAATGCAACCAACTTAAATTGACTCTGACTATTGTTGGTTGTTATCTAAATTAAATGAACACAGCTCATCAGTGATTTCCTTATACAATCCTCCCTTTTAATGATGGACTTAAATATCTAGGATTTAGAATCAATCCAATACAGTATAAGATAGTTTATTGGGTTTGGCTTGTGGCAAAAATTCAAAGGTGTCTAAATATTTGGCATCACAGATGGCTCTCCAGGGCTATATGACTCACTCTTATCAAATCTATGTTGGAAGCTACTCTAGTGTACTAGATGTCCTTCGAATGGATTCCAAAAGGACATATTTCATAGAATACAATAGTTGTGCTGCAAATTCTTATGGAAAGGGAAACAAGAAGTCCATACATATACTTGGCTTACATGGGATATCATTGCACTTCCAAAGAAATGGGGTGGATGGGGCATGAAAAAATTAGATGCCTTTTCTAAATATTTAGCTGCCAAAATGGGATGGAATGTTCTCACTTCTAAGAATATATGGTCTAAATTGGTCATACATAAGTATATTCCCCCCTACATACTCTTGATTAGATCAAGCAACCAACTTGGAATAGAACAAATATATCCACGGTTTGGAGAACTGTACTTAATTCTCTATCATACATCTGAGATGGTTTAACCTCAAGGATTGGCAATGGTAACCTGGTATGTATTGGCTCGGATCCTTGGTCTAGATGTGGGAACACATTTCAGCTCCCATGGGAACTCCTACACTTCCTCTCGAATGCATGTATTACTAGACTTTACCATATAGTTGATCAGGACAATTCAACTATCTTCTATCAAGCTAGGAAATCTGAGACCTACTAGGTATACCTCTCAACTGGCTCAATGTTTGGCATACCTATATTAGTGCTCTCATAGAATCACATGTATGGATCACCGAGGGAGAGGATGAGCTCATCTGAGAACACTCACAACATGGTGTCCATTCTCCTAAGAAAGGATACCCACTCATCTACTATGCTCACAAATACCTTGTATTTGATTAGTGGTGGCACACTCTCTAGAAGTTGAAGGCACCTCCGAAAGCTAAAATATTCATGCAGTGTATCCTCCACAACAAATCACCCATAGGGGACAATCTACAAAAACATTCATATCTCGAACCAACCTGGTGTATACTTTGCAAACAGGCATTAGAATCTATTGAACGTTTATTTCTTCTATGCCCTATTACTATAGCATTATGGCACGATGTACTTGCAAATCTACACCTACACAATAGATGGGATGGACCTAATATATTGGAAGCATGGCAATCATGGTGGTCTACAACAGACTCTCCTAAGATTAGGAACCTCCCTCTCCTTATTTGTTGGTGCAATTGGCTGCAGAGAAATAAACTTATCTTTTTTTATATTATCCCATTCCGACCACATGCTACAACACATCTCATTTCTATTTATCACAACATACTGGAGGATGACCACCCTCACACATCCTGCAACACAACTGCTGAGACTATCAACATGAATATCCCATGGGCATAATTTGACTGTTCTACACAGCAAAGGTTGTGGTGGGGGAGTGTTACTTCATATCACTGAAAATCATTCCTATAAGATACATATGGGAATGGGGGATGGAACAAATAATTTTGTTGAACTCATTACACTCAGACATTTACTATATTTTGCACTTGAGAAGGGATGTCATCGCATACAGATTTTTGGTGATTCCAAACTTATCATAAATTGGTTTAACCAACAATCTGCATGTCACATGCACACATTCCGGAACATTTTGGATGAAACTATGCTTCTGAAATCTCAATTTTATTATATCTCTTGTCATCATATATGCAGGGATCACAACGAGGTTTCTGATGGATTATCCAAGGAGGCCACGCACTAGCCACGGGGGATCCGGATGATCTAGGGGAAGACAAAGCATGAATTCTAAAAAAAAATTCATAGACCATATGATGACCAGCAGTAGAATGGGGCAGACAGACCCTGATTATATTTTTTTTTCTCGACTTATGTTTGTGAACTTAATTTTCACTATTATTCATGTACATAATTTATTTTTGAGAGACATATCATATTTAAATTTATTAGTCTCCCAACTTGGGATAGTATAATTATTGATATCATCACATAGATAGTGGCACAACCAGCCTTATAGAATATGCTTTCAATCATCTACAGCATGTAATTTTTAACTTATTAATGAAAATTGCGATTTTTCCTTGGGGAAAAAGTAACGGGATCTCGTAAGTTTTTAAAATTGGAATTTGAAATAAACTTCTCAAATTCAAAGAAATATAATTTTAATTTTTTGTACAATCTCAGCTGCAGTGGTTCTATGGGACCGTTAGCAATAAAATAATAATTAATTAAAAATCAATATTTATAGTTTAAAACTAACTAATTTGCAAAAATTAAAATAATATACATTTTGTACATTTTTTAGCTAAGGCAGTGAAAATCACTGAACATAGGATGAACACCATTTGTGAATCATGAGTCCATATGAGATGAATGAGAACCAATGGAAACCTAGCGAAAAATCAAACGCAATTACGCGATCAAAATGGAAATCCAAAGAAAACAAAAATTTCACAAAAATGTTGCATACTTAACCAAATGGGTGATATAACCAGAATTTACGTAAAGGGTCCCTATAATTATTATGAAGATAATAAGTTAAAATGGGGGGTTGTGATTTCACCACCACAATGGTGACACGCGGGGAAGAATTTAGTTAAAAGATATGAGCTTAATTTTACCCAAAGGTTAGAAATGAGGAATTCTATTAAGTCGTCAAACAGTAAAACATTTTCTAAGGGTCCCACGTTAGTGATTCAAGCAATATAAGTTCAAAAATATAAGTACTTGAAGAAACTACATTTAAAACCAAGAATCTGAATTTTGGGTAATATTTAATATTTAAGATTACCTCGTATGAGTGATAGAAGAAGGTGTAGATAGGAAGTTTTTTGATAAAGCATATATCCATCGATAAGAATGGTCACTAACATTGCTTCACTGTCAGTGACCCTGATTAGTACCCCGACGAAGTTGTCTTTAATGCCATACAAGCATGGCCCCACTTCCATCGAGCATCCATAGCCTCGTTGGGCTTGCTCGTACTTCTGATGCTTCCCCTTTTGATCACCCTTTTGATAAACACATTTGCAAGCTAAATTTATGATGTAGCTGAGTGAAATGGGTGGGATGGTAAAAGAGACTTAAGAAAATGGATATGTAATGTCCCTTCCTAAATTATTTTGGAACGGGATTAATTTCTACATTTTCGGACCAATTTTGGAGGAGATGGGGCCCATTCGATTTTATTTGGAGACTTGGGAGTTAGAAGTAAGTTATTTTGGTTTTATTAGTAGCATGTGGGGTCCACCCACACAAGGAAAACATGTACTCCCTAAGTCAATAGTTAGAATTGCATGAGAGGGAAAGTCAATGGCTTAGTGAGGGACCCACGAAGGAGGGAAAATGGAGGGAGAAAGGCTTCATGAAATCTATAAAAGCAAGGCAGCACTCCTCATTTCATCATCTTTGGCATATCGAATTTCTTCTTAGTTTCTCGAGCTACTTAGTCAGGTCACTTTTCTTTTAGCAAGAGTTTTCCAAGTGGTGAACTCACCCTTTCTTCGAAGGACTTCGAGTGCCACCCTAGAGAGGTTTATCCATAATCTTCTGGAGGTGATTTTTAGTGTGGTTTCCAACATTTTTATTCAGTTTCTTCTAGTGGTGCATATTTTTGGAGGACGCAATGGGAGAAACTGATTTGATATCTTTTTCATTCTTCAATGGAGCTTTTGTCGAGAGAGATTCCAGAAGAGAAGTTCTGGTGACTTGATGCCATTTGGGTGAGTTTTTGGGTTGAAGGAGAGAGATATCATTCAGTGGGGATTTCACACTTCCTGAGCCAGTCCAGAGAGAAGATATTGGGCACACATGGGAGGTGGAAACTCATCCATTGAGGTTTATCCTTGTCAGAAGAGATAAGGGAAGAATTAGTGGAGGGGATTGCTACATTTTTGGAGTATTTGTGGAGGATGTTTTTGGTACATTGGTAGGCAATGTGCTTCAGAAGTTTTGGAGAGTGTAGGGCCCTTTCGGGGTCGATTTTGGAAGGTCAAAGCTAGGCCAAACCATGTCTGAATTTTGTGGGTTTTACCTGAAGAACCTAGAAATCATTTTGCATAATTTTTTGAGCACCGGAGGAGGGGTTTTCAGACATATATTTCCAACTGAAAATGTAGAATTGTTGGGAACTACATGGTGCAGCAGTTGGTCAGTTGATTTTAGCTTCGGGTTATCATTGCTTCACCTGGGCTTTGCTCTGCTTGCCTTTGAGGCAAGCCCAGGTGTATTCCTTCCATATTTTGTACTCTTGCACCAATTTATAATAAAATGGCTCAACTGCTTCCATATTTCCGATTGTTATGGCTATGTTCTAATTGTTTTAAAATTTATGTGGTGAAAAATTGTTATTTGTTTGCATATCACGGTTTTTCCTATTTTGGAACATTACAAGATATAATACTTCCATAATGTTGACTCCCATATCTTTCCCTGCAACTAACATATAGAGGTTGTTATAAAGTGGAGGGATAGGAGGGATCCATTGAGTTAAACCCAAGGTCAATTCTTCCCTTGAAAAGATGAACTATATCACTTAGAAAGAATGCATGTTCCTCCATGGAAAAGATTTAAATCAAGAGGGCTTTGGAATTCCATAAAAATATCCCTTGAAGGTAAAGAAAGCCCATTGAAATAGGCATAGTACAAATTTCTCATGTATGTCAACCAATGTTAGGTAAGAAAAATTATTTCCAAATAAATTTTGGTGGTATCACTCAAACTAAACCATATATAACAACAAAATAAAAAATAAATACAAACTAAAGCGAAAGAAATCAACAAACTCCAAAAATGTCAAATAAGGAGAACAAAGATGAAAGAAAATCCCAAATTGAAAAGACAAACCCTAACAAGGCTTATAAAAATGTCCCAACAAAAAGTAAAATAAGACAAGCGTGTGTGTTCATCTTATGTTGAGATTTTAATGAATTTTATTTTGCAGAGTTATAAGCAATTAGGCTCTTAAATCTTAAAGTGAATAGTAGTGATGAGGTAAAATGAAGCCAAACGAGAGGTTTCAGCCCCTTGCAAATTTTGGTTTCAAAACTTGTACGATAACATCTCAATAATTATTTTAATCAAAATCAATGCTTGATAAAAAAAAATTGAAGGTTCAGGGACTTCCTAATTTAGTTCATTTGATAAACATTATTACTGCTTCTCCAAAACTCATAAGCAAACAACAAGGAGAATGATTGTCAAATATGCGCTGCTATGGGTGTGCAAAAATTATTGAAGGCCTGCAAAACAGAGTTTTATATCAGTAAAATTAAAAATAAAGTTGAAACAAAAAAGAAAAGGATGAAATTGGGCGTATGAGGCTTATCATTTGAATACTTTCATTTAATTTTACCTGAAAGATGTTGAATTCCTCCAACAAAAGATAACATCTTCTTTTAATTGGAAATAAAAGCATGAAGAAGTTATACTCTTTGAAGTTTTCAATGACCCAAAATTATCACTTATTAAATCTAAACTAAAGTGAGCAATAAAGCTAAGAAAACAAATTATTCATGTTCAAGGAATCTAAAGTAAATAAAATTCATCAAAAATGAAAACGAAAATGTGCTTCTCTATGAATTGTAGTGGCAATTGTTCTCTTTGTATTTCAAATTTCATATCAACTCCAAGTTTTTCATAAACTCTCAAAAATCAAGACCAAATCCCAACCTATGTAGCACTTATTTTTATATGGAGAGGACTTGAATATTTGCGTGAAATATGGAGAGATATATATTAAAGAAAAGTGAACCACGAAAGGATTTGAAATTAACAAGGATCCATTACCTTTGCATACTCTGTATTTGCTTACCAATTGGCTGTATAGTTTTAGTGACTGCTCAAGAATGTCTTGAAAAGATAAAAAAGGATGCATATTATAGGAAAAAATAATAGAATATGGGCATCTGATAGTAGAATAAATATCACAATTTGGGTAAGCCGCATATTATGAAAGCATATAAATATAGATTCATGTGGACACACCAAATAGAATGACATCCCTAAAGTCACTTAGTCATCCCGAGGAATAAATGCTTGGAAATTTGTTGAAATTATAATATGCATCCAAGCTATCAAACATCATGATAACATGGAAGTCAGCGTAAAGATATAGATATAATCAAAGAGGACTCCATGTGAGTATAATGAAAGGTCGAACTATCTGATAATAGATGAATTGAGCATAGGTCAAAGAGATTACATTAGTTCTAATATCTCACTAGTCTAAGATATTAAATGAGCTCAATATAGAGGGAAATGGAAATCTCGTAAGTTTTTTCAAAATAAAAGTTCCAAGAAAAGTAGTCTGAGATTCAATAATATGGCTGAGGATGAATAAATTCGGTATCAAAAATCTCAAAAACTATTTTGAAATTTAAATCAACTTACGCTACTCCGAGATCACAAGGTCCAAGTGAAGGCCATGAAGTGAGGAACATTTCCTTTACTAAGCGTTTTATAGAGAAAACAAGGAATTTGGGTGTGACAATCAAGAAAATTGCCACATGGATCTCAGGCTAGAAATCTCGGAGCATATTTTAAAATGCTTCCAATATAGTGCATTTCCGAGAGAAATAATATCGAAATAATTATTTTATAACAACTACGAGATCCAAGGTTCCGAGATTTGCAAGTAAGAAGGATATGAATCGTCTCGAAAAAAGGAAATGTGACTAAAGTGGATGTAAGACGAACAAGTGTAGTACAAAGGCTCAAATCAACCGGAAAATGTAAAATTCGGAATGGGGAGAGGTCAAATACTGGATAGGAGCATTTTTTAGTTGCTGCAAGAATTAATTTGTAATTTCCTTTGCTTGTAGGGTCTTTAATTTATTATTTGAAATGTAGAAAGCTACTAGACTGTGACAAATTAGAATGATAAAAGTCAAATGTTTCATTTAAACTTCATCCATGAGAAAGGAAAATATGATGGTCACTCATCTCACAATTCATGGAAAGAAAAGGAAATGTAGAGCACAAGATTACTCATTCTAATGAAAAAGAAATACCGACTTGAACATGTTTGTGATTGTAAATATGCTAGTTGCTTGCTTTTTTCTAAAGCTAATTAAATTTACTAATAAAAATCAAGTCTCCAAATCAAGCCAATGAAGACCTACAAAAGAAGCAAAACATAAATAATAAGTAAATTAAAAAAAAAAAAAAAAAAAAAAAAAAAAAAAAAAAAAAAATTAACAGCAGATGAAATGGACATGTCTATACATACCTGGAAGAGTCTAATTGTAAGTTTACCTTATAAATATCGACATTCTCTTGTGTATCATCTTGGATTTTGCATATGTGTAAAATCATCTCCTTATTCAATCTAAATTAAATACTAAGTAATGATTAATTTGCATCTTCTTCATATTTAAATTGAGGAAAAAAAGTGGTAAAAGTGATCATATAGAAATGCTTGTGAATTTGGAAAATCGATATGCTCAGTTGTAATGATTCTTTGAAATTTCACCATTCACGATATTGTTTGAGAAAAGTAATTTCAGCGTTATGATGAAACTTCACGAAGAAGGATAATCAAGAGAATCATACGTGCGTATGATCCAAAGTGCTCTAAGCCACTTTTTGCCAAAAATGAAATGAATAACAGGGGAAATATTTGGGCCCATTTCTAGTTTATTAAAAATCTATAAATTAAACTAGAAGATAAAAGAAAGTGAACTAGCTAACAAAATTAATCCTACTATCCTAACTGATTGAGAAAGCATATGACTAAGTATAGTCATACTTCCAATGAAACCATTCTCTCAATTTTATCCCTGCACATATGAAATATCGAAAATTAGAAACATAAATAAAATTGCAACAAGATCATCAAAAGAAAAATTCAATGAACTTTGTACATCTAACAAGTTCAACAAAATGAATTTATTTACAAAGTTCTTACCTTCAAATTCCTCCAACCATATGCCTACAAGATCATAAAAATCAACATGTATTTCTATCAATGATTGAAATAAGTTCAAAGGAAGAAGAAATAACAAGCCATAATCAAATGATAAAATTTTAAATATTGAAGCCTGTTGAAAACTAGCAATGTCAGAAATCTTTTTGAGAACTGGAACTTTCAGATATTTTCCAAATGAATCAATAAAGTATGGATGGAAATTTAAGAGATTCTAGAAGTGTTATATTGTTGGCTAAAGTGTAATGATGCACTATCAACTTCTTGAGTTTGTGAAGAACTCATTTGAAAATCAAACATAAATTGGCCAAACATGATCATTATTTAAAATTTCAAAATAAGAAGTAGTTGATCTTCATGCTTCAAATTCTGGAATTGATTTTCATATGTACTCATTAATACACTGATTAGAGTCTAGAGCTATAATGCTCAAAGTTCCAACATAATATGTTTAAAAGTTCAAAAATGAAATTTGAAAGAAAAACAAACTTAAACTGAAGAGAATGAGGAAAAGACAGATTATAATATACATTAATATTACAAATAATAGTACAACACAGTTGGGATTTATTAGCAAAAAAAATATTCCCACAACTGTCAACGGAAATTATGAAATTAAAATTATTGTCTTCATTCACTTCAAGAGATGAGAAAATTTTAAGTTCATGATCCCAAAAAGGTATTTCATTAGCATAGGAATCATAAATTGGAATAAGTTTATGACCACTGAAATCACTATGATGATTGAATGATTGAAAATTAACTGAAATATTTAAACTAATATTCATTTCATCTTCAAAAATATATTCACTTAATAAATTGGGAAAATGGGAGTCGGTTAAAACTATTTTTGAAGAAAAAGAGAAACAAGGTTTGATATTTTCATTTTTCAATTCATCGTCATGAATAATTTCATTAGTGTTATTTTTCTCTGAATAAGATAAATCAGAACCAGATAGAAAATTAAATGGAAGATTAAGAGAATTTCCAGGATAATTGAAAATATTATTGATTGAATTATCTCTACCAAAATGAGGATTAGACAATATTCATCATTAATTAAATTAATAATAGCCCCTATGTTTTCTAAAATTGAATTTGTGTTCGAAAATATTGTTGATTGATTATGAATTAAATTATTGTTACTGAAAATATCAGGATAGAGAGAGAAATAAGAGGTTGAAGATATATATTTGAAAGTTTCTCAATGTACAGAAGTTTTCTCACTTTCCAAAATAGAATCTTCTACATTTGTACCAATGCAAATCTCAGATCGTTGATCCATGTCTTCACAAAAATCAGATCTGTTATATGTTTGACTGATCTGCAAATTATTTCTAGGTTGCTACGAAGTTTGAGATTGATAATTATTAGCAAAAGAAGAGTCTGAATTAATTGCAATAGTTTTTATATCGCTACCATTCTCTTGCTAATTTATTTGTTGTTGATTGTTGCTAATGGACTATGCATTTTGTTGATTTTCAATTTCATTAAATATAGTAGCATTATTTAAATTTGAAGCAGTTCTAAGACCAACATCATTTATTTGAGCCGCAACAACTTATGTTTATTGATTAGCAGTATTTTCAATTTCAATTTGTGGAGGATCGGCGTTGTCATTTTGAGAAATTGACTCTTTATCAATAATGGATGTGCTTTCTGGTTCTTCATAATTATACTAGGTCAGAGACACTGAATGTATGAACCATCCAATTAATTGGAATTGAGGAGGAAAATTATTGAACCAAAATTGCAATAAAGTTAATTTAAATCTAATGTTAAAAAAAAAAAATTCCAAAGTCTTACCTTTCATCCTACGTAATTCTTCTAACTGATCACAAACCTTTTCGTAGTCATATTCCTGAAAAGTGTGAAGGAAAATATTTGAGAACTCATCCCAATTATGTATAAAGGCAACTAGCAAGGATCAAAACCAGTCTTTAGCTTGACTTGTCAAAGTAAGTGTAAAAATTATGCAAATAACACATTCGTCAATATTGAAATTATTACAATTTAAAATAAACTTAAGGAGATGATCAAAAGAAGAAGTCTTAACATCAAATTTGATCTTAGAGAAAGTCTCAACTACCCTTATTGGAGTGGAAGTTGGCGGAAGCCCAGTAAAGA
The DNA here is from genome assembly GCA_000404065.3 of Pinus taeda. Lineage (NCBI taxonomy): Eukaryota > Viridiplantae > Streptophyta > Pinopsida > Pinales > Pinaceae > Pinus > Pinus taeda. The sequence continues at coordinate 23,909 of APFE030143989.1, read as the reverse complement.
AACTCCTAAGTGGAGCCATAGTAATAAGATAAATCTTAAAGCATAAAATCTTCAAAGAAACAATTTACTAGGCCCTCTTTCTAGCGCCAAAAATGTTAATGGTCGAAAATGACCTCATCAACATGTGAGAGAGACCACCCAGTCAGAGCCCAACTAAGCTCTTATTTTTTTGATGTAGTGGTTCTGACTAGTTCAACTAGGTCCAGTTACCCTCTCTCTCTCCCTATTGGCTTATAATATATCTATTATTTACCAATAGAAAGAGAGAAATCAAATCTACCCACTTGTTGGGCATATGCAAGCAAGCAGATTCTTAAGTTGACTTTAGGGCTCGGCTAAGCCACACCTAAATTTTTCCCCTACGTAAGGGGACTTCTAGGATGTAGACTTAAATCAAAATGCAAATTTACTCTAATATGCAAGCAAAAGCTAATCCTATATCGAATTGGAAAAGGATAGCCCTCTCTTAATTTGAGAGCAAGTGAACTAACTAACTAGGGGAAAAGGATTGTTTATATGATTGAATTCATTACATAATTTTCATGAATTAAAAGAAGAAGTTCATTTAATTAATGAAAGAGAAAACAAAACAGGAATGTATTTAAACAATAAATAATCATTACTCAATACCTTCCTATTTCAATAAATTCATATTAATTCTAATGTTGTTCTGCTCCTCAGAGATAGCTCTTAAAGAACCTCAATAGCATAAAACAAATTGATACCATAATAATGCTCAATATCAGAATGCAACACACTATTTAGAACATAATTTAAAATCAATTAGAGAAATTCTGGCAATAGCAAATTAACTTACAATCCAAACAAGAGTGCATTAGACTAAAAATTTATTAAACTCATACCAGAACTTCATTACAAATTTTTTATTCCATGAACAGTTTTAGCTCTTTGAATAAATTTCTTATAATAGTGCAAAACAATCTTCTCTTTCAGAACTCAAAATGCTCAGTCTCTCCATAATTCAACTCACGGTACACTACAAAAGTGCAAATGCACAACAAGAAAAATCACAAAATTTTCCTGTAACACCTCACATTTGAAGTTTTCCCCTAACCTATTGCTATAATCTCCTATACAACAGTTTTTTCTGAGACTCTAGTTGCAGAGAAGAGGAACCCCTTCCTCATTCTCAAAACTGATATTTAATAATTACAAGAATTTCCAACAATGGAGAACTATTGAGAATAGTTTTCCAAATCTTGAATTAGAGCTGAAATCTCCCCATCTCTCTCTTTGTTGATATCTTTCCATTGCTCCAAAATGCCTCGGATCTGAACTTCTCCTATTGTTCTCCTGCTACACACCAATCAAAACCAAAATAAAAATAAATCAAATTGCATATTAGAAATTAGAAAAATAAACTCTCATAAAATTGCTAAATTAAAATAAACAAAACCCAAATAAATTTCATGCTATGATTGCTTCAAATGGATCTGATTTGTTTTTTGAACAATGTTGGAGGATGAATTAGTGACAGCAGTTTTCTCAAGCCAATGAAATTTGCCCAAATGAAAATTAGGAAAATCAATTTTGTTACAAATTCATCACTTAATATTATACTTTTTTTTGCACCATTAAATGATTGAATATACTAAACTTATCATTTCTACATTATTCTCCTCGTTCGTAACTTTCCAACGAGCTATTGTGAGCTTCATTTGGTCAAGTAAATCTTGAGATATGCCTTTCCAAAGCGAGGATACCAAAACTGCCAAAATTCTAAAAAAATGGATACCTCGGCCAAAATTAGAAATTTTTAAATTAAAAAATCCTAATATAAAACTAAATTAATAATTTTTAATTATCTAAAATAATTTAAAATTAATTATTACAATTATTACATTAATTAAATATATACCAGCCTAGATCCATCCTTAACACCGGATCTAACAAGAGCCGAGAGGGATCAAATTCTCTTGAGGTTGCAAACCTATTTTTCGAGTGCAAAACTTGAGGAAATATTTGCACCTCAAGAGATTTGATCCCTCTTGGCACTTGATAGATCGGATGTTAAGATGGATCTAGGCTGGTTTCAATCGTGTGTGGTCATACAAAATTTGTTGAACATCTAATTATTTTGATCATTTTAAATATGCTAAATATGTCTAAGATTAATTTGGTCAATTTTATTTAAAATTTGCTTAGTTACCTCAGTTTGTTGAGATGAGAGACTGTTAGTAACTTGAATGATGAAAAATGATGAAATACAAATTTTGAGTGCAAAGTGTCAATGTAACAATTTTGATAGATAGAAATGTGAATACTAAGAATATAGTCAATTACAAACAATCTTCATTGCAATCAATCTGAAACTATTTATTTTCTTCTTTTGTCATATTGTCACACCTATTAATTTTTCCATTTTCTCATATCGGTCGTATGAAAAGAGTAGTTGCAATAATATAACATTCAAATATTTAACTTGAGCTATTGTAGTAAACAACATACATTGTCTCTGTTGCTCTCCAATATTAATAGGAGTTTTCTCGAAATTCAATCATTGTGACTTATGGAGTGTTAAACCCCAAATAATTTTCAATGGTAGTTATTTTCTATTACCGCATTTGAATGCAAATTAATTAACAATGTTGAATGATGGAACATGGGAATAATAAGAATGTACCCAATTATAAATATTTTATAGTTTCAAGAAGCAAACATTTGGGGTAATTAAGCATTTTATTTAGGATGAAAAATCAAGTATTGTATTTATGGTTGAATAATTTTTATGTGCTTAGACTAAGAGAGAGTGTGTATGTTTTGGGGGTGAGAAGGAGAGACAAGAGGAGATAGATATATAGATGGGGGGAGAGGGAATAATAGAGAGGCAAAGACATTGAGGGAGGAAGAGATATCGATATGGATAGAGAAATGTTAGAGAGAGAGAGAGAGGGAGGGGAAAGGGAGGGAAGGAGAGAGAGATAAATAGATATTAAGAGAGAGTGTGTATGTTTAGGGGCTGAGATAGAGAGATAAAGAAGGAGAGACAATGGGAGATAGAGATATATATGGAGGAGGTAGAGATGTGCTTATGCTGAAATCAATGCACATTATTAATCTAATTACTTTGAAATTAATGTACATCATACATCTTGTTGCATCAAATCAGAAACCAACATCTACACTAAAATCAATGCACCTAGTGCAAACAATCAAATAGGATTAGAAATCAACATATACACTGAAATAATTGCATCTAGTGCAAGCAATCAAATAGGATTAGAAATCATTATCTACATTGAAACCAATGCATCTAATGCAAGCAATCAAATATGAGTAGAAATCAACATCTACGCTGAAATCAATGCTTCTAGTGTAAGGTATTAAATATGATTAGAAATCGACATCTAAACTTAAATCAATGCATCTCGTGCAAGTGATAAAATAGGATTAGAAATCAATATCTACACTAAAACCAATGCATCCTGTGCAACCAATCAAATAGGAGTATAATTCAACATCGACACTAAAATCAATGCATCTAGTGTAAGGTATTAAATAGAATTATAAATCGATATCTACACTTAAATCAATGCATATAGTGCATGTGATCAAATAGAATTATAAATTGGCATTTATGTTCTAACCCCCCCCCCCCTTCTCCCATCGCCCATCTATATCTCTATCTCTCCCCCTTGTCTCTCCTTCTCACTCAATAAATTAGTAGGAGTGAGGGGAAATATTGAGTAGAATGTAATATTTAGGGTGGGGTGTGACCTGAAATATCAAGTCAAATTTAATAATATTACATTTTAATTAGTATTCCCCCCCCCCCCTTCTCTCTCTCCTCCTCTCTCTCCCCCTCCACATCTATGTCTCCATGTCTCTCTCTTCCCCTTCTTTACCTATCTTTATCCTCTCCTTTTCTCTCTCTTCCCTCATCTCCTTTCTCACTCATTCCATCTTAATCTCTCCCTTGTCACTCCCTCTCTTTTCCACTCCAAATACATCTCTCTCCCTCCCTCTCTCCCCCTCCTCTCTCTCTTCCTTTCTCTCTTCCTTTCTCTCTCACTGTGTCTCTCATCTCTATGTCTCTCTCCCACACTATATTGTATTGTATTTAAGAAAGTATCTAAATTAATAAAAAACATAATTGGTTGTAAAATATTAAACCTATATTTTGGATCGATCATGTTAAAGAAAATACAATAATAATAAAAGTTAAAAGAAGCATGCACTATCTTTCCTTTATCATTGTTGATTGCTTTTCTTTCTCATGGCTTGGATCCTTGGTTAAGATGCATCTATCCTAGTTCTTTATAATATTATTTATATTATATAAATTTCACATATGTATATATAAAAGTATTCCTTATTTTTTAATTTATTAAAACAATCCATTTAATCTCTATGAATATATTGTTGTAAGTATGTGAGGATGGAGGGTTTAGATATACCTTCAAAAGTAATTATAAACCTTTTTGCTCTTAGATTAATTCAAAAATGTTATAAATTAATTAAAATAAAATATTTGTAAAATATTTTTATTTGAAATAGGCTATTGTTTTTGGGTTCGTGGTATTGATAGGCCATGGTATTGTAGTAATTAAAACCCTAGATCAATAACATAATAATCCCAAGTCTAGATGGCCCATGGTAATTGATAAAACCATGGTAGTAGCCCATGGTATTATAATTTTCTTCCCTCCTCTCCCTCTCTCTTTCTCTTGTGGGTATTGGCCCATGGTATTGTAAAAAAAATATCTCCATGTTAAATATTCATGATTAAATATCTTGTCATATTGTAAATATTAAGTTTGTATCCGCTTACTATTTACAATTATAGATGGAACACATCTATATTAATTGTTACAAAATATATTGATTACATAAAATATAATATTACAATATTATATGTTACCCTATTTATAACCAGCCTCGCCTAATAAATAGTGGACAAGGGGTGGGGAGAAATACTAATTAAAATGTAATATTATTAAATTTTACCTAATATTTCAGGTCACACCCCACCCTAAATATTACATTCTACTCAATATTTTGAACATTTAATTATTTTGATCATTTTAAATATGCTAAATATGTCTAAGATTATTTTGGTCAATTTAATTTAAAATTTGCTTAGTTACCTCAGTTTGTTGAGATGAGAGAGATTGTTAGTAACTTAAATGATGAAAAATAATGAAATACAAATTTTGAGTGCAAAGTGTCAATGTAACAATATTGATAGATATAAATGTGAATACTAAGAATATAGCCAATTACAAACAATTTTCATTGAAATCATTTTGAAACTAAATATTTTCTTTTTCTGTTCCTATTGTCACACCTATTAGTTTTTCCATTTCCTCATATGGACCGTATGAAAAGAGTAGTTGGAATCATATACCATTCAACCTATTAGTTTTTCCATTTTCTCATATGGATCGTATGAAAAGAGTAGTTGGAATCATATACCATTCAAATATTTAACTCGAGCTACTGTAGTAAACAACATACCTTTCAAATATTTAACTCAAGCTACTGTAGTAAACAACATACCTTGTCTTTGTTGCTCTCCAATATTAATAGTCGTTTTCTTGAAATTGTGACTTATGGAGTGTTAAACCCCTAATAATTTTAAATGGCAATTATTTTCTATTACCGCGTTTGAATGAAAATTAATTAACAATGTTGAATGATGTAAAATGGGAAAAATAAGAATGTACCCAGTTATAAATAATTTATAGTTTCAAGAAGAAAACATTTTATATAGGATGAAAATTCAAGTATTGCATTTATGGTTGAATAATTTTTATGTGCTTAGACTAAGAGAGAGTGTGTATGTTTTGGGGGTGAGAAGGAGAGACGAGGGGAGATAGAGATATAGATGGGGGGAGAGGGAATAAGAGACTGGAAAAGACATGGAGGGAGGAAGAGATATCGATATGGATAGAGAAATGTTAGAGAGAGAGAGTGAGGGAGGGGAAAGGGAGGGAAGGAGAGAGTGAGGGAGGGGAAAGCGAGGGAAGGAGAGAGAGATAAATAGATATGAAGAGAGAGTGTGTATTTTTAGAGGTTGAGATAGAGAGATAAAGAGGGAGAGATAATGGGAGAAATAAAGAAAGAAAGAAATTATTTTAATGTCCACGAGGCTAAAGATAGCCAATGGGACAGATTGCTTCTTCATCTGCTTGATGTATTGGGCCCTTTTTCTGTGAAGCTTCACAATAAATGCTTCCAGCTTCTAAGTGCTAAATCAACTTTTGGTTTGCAAGAGCACTTACTATCCCTTGAGCATTTTTGTAGAAGTGTGGGGATGCAAGTCAATATCAGCAAAACGAAAGTAGTGCCCTTCTCTAAGAAAATAAAACATAACCAGCATAAGTTCTACTTTGAAGGCAGCATTCTGGAAGAAGTTGCGGATTACAAATACCTTGGAATTGACTTCAACAAAAATCTAAGCTAGAATGGTTGTAGAAAGAAAAAAACTCTGGGGGGTTGGAAATCATTTTATGCTTTTCAAAATAGGTGTAGAGAGGCAGAGTTATGGGACTGGAAAACCACTCAAACTCTTTTTTGGCTTCTAGTGATTCTGGTGATTCTCTATGGTTGTGAACTGTGGGCTAGCAGTACTTCCAACATGCAGTGGAGAAATTGAGAAAATACAGAAGTGTTTGATTTCAAACAAATTTAATATTAAAAGTGTAGTTCCTTATGATATCTTGTTAAGTGAAACAGGACTACTCCTATTGAAGCAATTGTTATGGTGCGAGTCATAAGGTATTTAAAAAAATTTGAGCAAATGGAAGAGGGTAGATGGCCTACGGTTGTCTTTAATGATAGATTGTGCAAGAGCAAAAAAACTTGGATGCAACAAAATAACAAATGGTTTAGTAAATGGGGTATTTGCTTGAACGCGTGTCCCATAAACAGCGAAGAGATAAAAGCTTTTGTTATGGAAAAGTTCCACAAACATACTTGGGATAAGGAGCTAGAAAGAAAGAAAAATTACTATATTGAAGTGTTTAATCCCACTCATAATCATCAACCAAAAGCATACATAGAGTCCAATATCTCTTGCAGAGCCAAAATTCTTATTGCTCAGTTGAGGACTAATTCTCATCAACTTTGTTGTGAAACAGGGCGTTGGAAAAGGCCAAAGGAAGTGTGGGAGGAAAGGGTATGCATTTTTTGTTCTTCCAGAAAAGTGGAAACAAAAAGACATTTCATTTTAGAATGTGAGGCCTTCAAAGACAACATGGAAAGTTATGCAGATATGTTGGCAGCTAGCTCTTGGGATAATCTATTTAGCGAGGGGTTTGTCGAGAAGCTGGGAGCATTTATTGTGAAGCTTCACAGAAAAAGGGCCGAATACATCAAGCAAATGAAGAAGCAATATGTCTCATAGGCTATCTTTAGCCTCGTGGACATTAAAATAATTTCTTTCTTCTTTCTTTCTTCTATATATCGTTTTCAAAATTGAGTATGTTAATATTAGCCGACACATTTTTTTATTTTAATTAATTTATTTATTTGAAAGTAATGTGCATATACAATATATATTAGCCGACACATATATAATAATGTTACACATATCTTCAATATATACAATATATATTAGCCGACACATATTCATATTTTTTAATATTTTTTTTAATGTAACATTACCTTACGTGACAACATCTCCCTCATATTTTTTTAATATTTTTTAATACATGACAACATATCCCTCATATGAGCACACCTCTCGGCACAATAAAATAATTATAAAATTAAATTATAATTATAGATAATTAATTTAATTAATCAAACTAATTAAAAAATAAATTAAAAATAAAAATTATTTACAATTAAAAATATATTACAATTAACTTATGAAATTAAAATTAATTTAAAATTTAATTTAATTATATTATATTATATTAAAATTACAATATATATTAATTAAAATATTATAATATTATTAAAACTTTAAAACTAAAACCTTGAAACGAGATTTGAAATATCGGATGAGTCTATTAAATAGGTTTTCAGGTGGTTTTTATAATAGAACCTCGAGATTACACTTACAATATCTTGAGGCCCGAGATGGAGAGGGCTCGGGAGAGTAATAAAGTATTATGAAGGAGGAATAAGGAGATTTTGGGGGTGGAGTTCTCAAGAGTATAAGGAGGGTTTTAGGGTGGGAGGTATAAGGATTTTGGGTATCGGAGGAATAAGGATTTTGGGGTGAATTGAAAAGGAGATACAAGATGCATGTGTTCCGAGGTCACGAGGAGAGGAGAGGAGGGGAGGGGAGGGGAGGGAGTGCGACCTTTCCTCTATAAATTACAGCCACTTTGTTAATATGTATCGGGATCTCGCTGAAAGAATTGGGGGTTATATCTAACGTGATGGAAGCTAGGGTTCCGATGTTCTATGAAACTCTACTCCCCACTGCGCTATTTCAGGGCTCTGCCTCTTCCCAACAAACAATGTCATGGAGCTGCATTTGATCTCTAATTTTTTCCCAATGCAAGGCTTGAACCCATCTCCCACTTAGGCTTTCAGAGGACGATTTCATATCTGGTTGTGATTTGCATCTTACCAGCGAGGGACCTCCTATCTTGTATGAGGTTTGTGATCTTCTGTATCGACAACTCACTCACTCGGTGTCGCGGCTCACTGCAATGCATGGGGATCACAAAAACCCCAACTTTTTTGTGCCAATCTTAGGCACAGTTTTACACATCCTCATTATCACAAAAGGGAAACATGACACCTACTCCCAAATGTTATATCGAAGGGATGACGCCACTCTCAATAGAACCCTCACTCTTATTCATGAAATCGTAGGGTTAACGATGGAGTACATGATCAATCCAGGGGAGATGGTCGAGTTACGTAATGCAGATCTGGTGAAATAATGGGAACCTATGGTTTGCTCAGATCAGGGATGAACATATATGATCTGTCACTGGAGGGATCTGGAGGCACCATCGCAATAGAGTAGAGGATGGGAATATCTGGAGAAGAAGCTTCAAAACGGACCACAGTCAATAGAAATCGGTCATTGCATGCAACGAAGATTGACAGTTGCGGATCCATTTGGTATAAGCCCAGATATGTCAATAAGGAATAATCATATTGCAAATCTGGAAGCAAAGGATGTCCATCAAGCCTCTACAAAGATATATTATGAAAAACTAGTTGTGAACTTCACAAAAACATATAGTGAATCTCATGAAATTGCCCTATTCCAAATATTTATCAGAAATTTGCAAGGGAAATCTATCTGCAAGAGGTTCTAGAATGGGATGTGGATACAAGATCTCAAGAATGAGATACAAAAATAGCTGGGTATACCAATAAGTATGAAAAATATTATTCATGCAGGGAAATCATTACAGGAGAAACACACACTATAGGACTATGGCATTGCACCTAACACGACCATCATCCTCAACATGAGACTGCTTGGAGGGAGCTCTGGTTCTAGCTCAAAGGGCCCAGGTTCTTTCAAGGATGTCATCAAAGGGAAGGTAGAGACCCAAACCAAACCATATCCTATCCCAAATATACCAAGGCCCTATATCATGGATTAGAGTCCCAAGTGCCATCTTTGACAATCACTTTGGTTGAGGTAAACGAGTTTTATACAGAATTCCATACAAAAGCACTTATATGTAGATTCAACAGCTTCTGGCCCAAATCAAAGGCACTTCCCCAATGGGCTTTCTCTAACTCGACACCAAAATGTCATATCCATCTATGCTCTAAATGGTTTTTTATTGTCAAGTTTGATATAGTACAAGAAAAGGATCAAGTATTAAATGAAGGTCGATGGTTTTGGGGCAATGCAGGGCTCTTCATGATTCCTTGGTTTCTTGGATTTGATGCAACCACCATGGTGGTATCCAAAATGCACGTTTGGTTCAGGATACATAATTTTCCACTGCATTTCTAGCATCACAAAGTTTTAGAAGGAATAGGGAATTCCTTGGGGAAATTTTTAAAGATTGATGCAGATTGTGTTTCAAAAGGCATTTTTACATTTGCTTGAATCTATGTTGAAATAGACCTCAATAAAGGTTTACCTGGCCACATCTTGTTTTTTACAATAATTTATAGTGGACACAACCACTTGATTATGAGAATACGACATTTCATTGTCGGACATGTCTTCAAACAGGACATCTACAAAATGCATGTCCACAAGTTAAAAAAAGATCCCAAAAGAAAAAAGAGACAACCACAAAAGCCAAAAGGTTAGCAATTTTCAGAAACTCGGGAAGATGAAGCAGAAGACACAAGCACTCCAAAAAACACCGCAAACATCAATGAACGGAAATACTAGAACACCTTGTAGAAGGATGAGGAGGATCACAATTCTGCTTTAGTTCCACTGCCTTCCATTCCACAGCATCCAAGCGATAATTTTACACCTGAAAAAGAAGTAAGCGGCACCCAACAAAATCATGTGACAGAAGGATCGAATTCTGACAAGGAAATCCCAGCAAATGTGACAGAGATTCAAATGACTATTTTATCACCACTAAAGTGGAAAAAATAAAGGTAGAAAAGAGTAGTTTTAACTCACTAATGAGTTTTTGTAGATCCTAGAATCTAGGATCTGCTTATTATGCATATGTTATTAGCATCTACAATATGTAATTTTTTTCATTATGAATAAGGTTGCGATTTTTCCTTTGGGAAAAAAATATCGGGATCTTGCATCTCATAAGTTTTTAAAATTGGAATTTGAAATAGACTTCCAAGATGCAAAAAAAATATCATTTTAATTGTTATACAATTTTGGTTGTTGTAGTTTTGTAGGACTGTTAGTTTTAAAAAAAATGATTTAATAATAATTAATTAAAAATAAATATTTACAATTTAAAAATAATTAATTTGAAAAAATTAAAATAATATACATTTTGTACATTTTTTAGCCTGGGCAATGAAATCACCGAACTTCGGATAAACACCATTTGTAAATCTTGAGCCCAAATGGGATGAAACGAGAACCGATGGAAAGCTAGAAAAAAATCAAACACAATGAAGCAATCATAATGGAAATCCTAAGGAAACTAAAATCTCTTAAAAATGTCACATAATTAACCAAATTGGCGATATAACTATAATTTACATAAAGGGTCCCATAATTATTATGAAGATAATAAGTTAAAATGGGGGGGGTTGTGATTTCACCATAATAGTTCCCCAATGATTGCTCTCTCCTTTCACTGTGTGGGTTTAGCTAGCACCCGTAAGAAACTAACTTTGAAGAGACTTGTTGCGTCCACATGTCCTAATATCATCATGTTCCAAGAAACCTTGGGCTCGGGGGAAAATATCTCTAAAATTCTTTGTAAGATGTTTCATGGACGATATTTCCTCTCCCTGAATGCAAGAGTTTGATCAGGAGGGTTATCGACAAGATTTAATTTGAGAGAGATTAGAGTTCTAAATTCATGGAGTTATGAGCAACTTCTTGGTGCAGAAATCTATTATGTTGATCTTTGCATGGAACTAACTCTCATAAACATATATGGTCCATTCCAAGAGAGAGATCAATTATGGCTATCCCTTTTTTCAAAATCATTCATGAAAACAGGTAACCTGGTGGTAGGAGGAGACCTTAATTTCTCCCCAGGAGCCTCTAAGGTTTGGGGTTCCCACTCTCAGGAAGATCCTACGGCAGTGTTTTCACATGAAAATTGACTGAGCACAGGCTTATTGACCCGAACTTAATCTAATTTAAACCCAGCTGGAGGAACAGACGTACCATAAGCACAATGGTGGAAAAAAGGCTAGATATATTCTTGATGGCTATAGATTTGGTGGACAAGGTACAACTCTTTTACTAGTGGGTCAAGTCTAGTGTAGACTCAAATCACCACCCAATCTTCCTTGAAATTAAGATTGGCTATCCAAATCCAAGAATCCCCTTCAAGTTTAACTCCTCATGGTTTCAAGAAGAGATTTACATTCATCTAGTATAAGAGACTTGGATCCCTTACAAAAATGATGAACCCCGATCAGCTGCTCGCAATTCATGGACAGCGTCAAAAGAGTGAAACGGGGCACAATTCAATGGGAAAAGCCTAATACATTAAGGGATGAGGAGTACCCCAAGTCAATTGAGGCAGAACTAGAAAGAACGGAGGGTATGGCAGGAGATGGATATGAGTCAGAAGAAGCCAATAATAGGCTTATAGAATTGGAAAAAATAAAAATAAATAGTCTTCTGGACCAAGAAGAACAATGGAGACTTAAGATCAAGGCTATATCGTTAAAAAATGGAGACAAAAATTCTAAATTCTTCCACAATTATGCCAGGGGAAGGAAAAATATAAATACTATTTAGGAGATTCAAAAAGATGATGGGAATTCAGTAAAATCTTTTGAGGAGATTTCTTCCCTGCGAAAGAATTTCTTCCAAAGCCTCTATCTAGTCCTGGAAGAAGCTTCCCTAACATAAGTAATTAGAGTCACCCAACTTTTTCCTCGGTTCACAAAGGAAGAAGACAACTAGATGTTGATGGCCCCAATCATAAGACGAAAGATAGAAGACACCAATAAGTCCATGCAGAGGAACAAGAGCCCTGGCCTCAATGGCTAGATTGTGGAATTCTTCCAGCGATTATTTGATTTAATAAGAGATGAATTATTAAGGGTTTTTGAAGACTCTAGAATTAATGGAAGGGTCTATGCTCCATTCAACTACATCTTCCTAGCCTTAATTCTGAAGGTAGATAACCCTTTTTATTTTGAATATTATAGGAAAATTTCATTATGTAACTACTTATATAAGATTATTGTTAAGATAATTGTAGTTCTCCTTATACCATTTTTCTTTAAGAGCATTCCAAGAGAAAATTTCTTTTTTTGGATGGGAGGAAAATACATGAAGTAATCGGGGTGGCCCAGGAAGGCCTACACAACATCAAAACTAGGAAGTTAAAAGGAGTCATAGCAAAAATTTATATTTCCAAATCCCATGATAGAATAAGTTGGATCTATTTAAGAATGTCATTGACCCATTTAGGATTTGGAATCTCGTTTATAAACTAGATCATGTAGTGTATAAAAAATCTATCATCTGTGGTTCTAACCAATGGGTTAGCATCCCATTTTTTTCACTCTCAGAGAGGTCTTAGACAAGGATGCTATTTATCCCCCCTTATTTTCCTTCTGGCAGCTGAAGAGCATAGAAAAACTCCCTTAGATGCAAAACGAAGGGGGATCTTACATGGAATCAAAGTAGCACTTAATCTATTCATCACCCATATAACACCTCCTCCCACATTTACCCACTTTTACTGACATTTTGGGGTAAATATGAGATGAGGGCTACTATGATATGACTCAACCTCCTAAGTAAAGTAAAGCAAGTAGAATCAACAATCTGGAACTTTACTAACCTTCCTTGGGAGCTACAGGACTCCCAAGAGCTAAACCACCCCTTTAGGTGCCAAAACCCTAAGTCATATTGCTTTTTCACTGACCTAGCCAGCTGCAAGAATAACACTGCATCCATGAAACTGTAGGCCTCTGGTCGAATGCATAAGCCTACAAGGTAGTGAATGCGATCCCAATTTCTTAGTTCTGAGCCTACGACCTCGGAATTAGTGCCACCTTTTCCGGGCTTGTCACCAGAAAAATTCCCAGAACTTAATGAGACTTTATAGAATTCCAAATAACATTAAGACAAAACCATTAATACACAACTTGATCAAGGAATTGATCTAACTTGGCATAACCATGACAGTCATTTCGTCAAACATATTGAGAACATGAAATCTACAGGTTGTGACTGCATATCTGAACATAGGGGTCTAATACTTATCTGAGAATCATCAGAAGGTCTATTTCTGTCTCATAATAGTTGTCATAACATTTTTATCTCATACATTCATTAACTAATCAAAGCATATCAAGAGACATAGTGAGAACCTGTTATGAAACCATGCTTTTAACCAGCATATAACCATAATAATAACCATGATAGAATAGCCATCAAAGCCACATAATAACAAGTATAATTACTCATGAAATAAAGGAGAAAAATAGCTCTTATTAACATATGCAAAATCCAACCAAGTCTGGAATTCCACATACCACTCGACCATAGATTGGGTTGAACCAAATATTTCTTTCAGCCAATCACCCTCATCCCATGTTCCAAGCATGAATGTGGCACTCACAAAAAAACAACAGGACTTCCTTAAGCTTTACTGCTATCCCGCCAAAACCGGTCTGGGGACTCCTAGGCTCGAAACCCTGACCTATACAACCAGCCTTTAACGCAATCCCTCCATTACCAATCAAGGGATTCCTAAGCCCAAACAACAAGCTTACACTACCAGGCATTACCGCAATCCCCCAAACACTGGTCAAGGGATCACTAGGCCCTAAAAAAGCTTGGATTCCTCTGTATTTATTCACCAATACCTTGAGGAATTTTCTCTTCTCCACCCTAAAGCTTTACCACAATCCCTCCATTACCGGTCGAGGGATTCCTATGCCCTTGGGAATTTTCCTGAGACCACCTCACCTAGTTCCAAAACCATTCAACAATCCAAAGCTCAACCAAATGAAAGAACCCCATGACACCATGGTTATCCGGAAATGGCAAGGCAAGGCTGAAATCACTGTCACACCTGGAAAAACCCATGTCAATGATAGCAAGAGAATCAAATACACACATGCATGTCAAAAATAGCAAGGAATCATACATTCAACTCGATACTTGCAAATCAATCCAACTCCTCCTTGCTAGATCATTGCTTTCCTTTGCTTTCTTATCTTTCTTTTGCCTTCCGTTATCCAATGCTAGAGTGCTCCAAGAATGCTCTAAGTGTGGAAGAGTATGAGAGAGAGAATAGAGAGAGAGCTCAAAAACTACACTGACCAAGAGTCTGTTGACTGATCCTCATAAGCATTTTTATCATTGCGGCCTCTATTTTCATCATTTTCCTTCATTTTTCCTTCAATTTCCCTCTCACGCAAATTTGTGACCTTTCACCTTCCTTTTCTCTTATTTTCATAAATAAAATACCAATTAATTTCTCTTTGCCTTTTCAAAGCCTTTGTCAATGCCTTTTCCAATTTACCTTAGCCATAATAAACCAAATGAACGCCCACTGGGATGTTTTTCCCACATTCAACTGTTACAGCCCATCTTCTTTTTGTCGATGGTATCTTATTGTTCACCAATGGTTCCAAACAGGATATTGATTGTTTGAAATAGGCCCTTATGTTATTTCAAAAAGCTACATGAATGTTTCTCAATGACATAAAATCAGTTTTTTCACACTTGGGCCTATCCCAACCATAAATTCTAGAAGTCCAGCGTGTACTGCCTTTTGAGGCAAAGCCAATCAAGGAAAGATTCAAATATCTGGGGTTTCACCTTGAAGAAAATGGCTACAAGAAGGAGGACTAGAGGTGGTTAGTGGAAAAGGTGCCAAAAAGTATGAACCACTCGAGCCTCAAATGGGTTTTGAGAGCAGGGCGACTAATGATGATAAAGTCAGTTCTAGAAGCTATTCTGGTATACTTGACAGCTCTAACTTGGGTTCTGAAAGGAATTTTGTAGATTATTAGGAGGAGATGTGTCAGATTCCTATGGGCCGAAAATAAGAAGAAAACACTCTTCCATGGGTGGATTTGGAAAATATTGCAATGCCAAATCTTGGGGTGGTTGGGGTCTGAAAGACAACCCATCCTTTGCCAAATCGCTATTAGCAAAACTTAGTTGGAGGCTAATTGTCGTTAAAAACCTGTGGACATGTGTGGTGCATAGGAAATATATCTTCCCCCAAATGGTTGAATACTGTATAAGGAACCTCATCAAGTGGACCCCAATTCTTATGTCATTTGGAAGGCAATTGTAGTAGCTTTTAATAGCGTGGGTTCTGGTCTAGCTTGGGAGGTAGGAAATGGGGAAAAACTATTGATCGGTCTGGACCCTTGGATTGGAGGCTCACACAATTATAGGTCACCACATGAAATGATGCAAAGTCTAAACAATCAAGGAATTACTTTTCTTAGTCATGTGATGAATGATCGAAGAACTACCCTCTGGGGCCAAGGGTGGCTAAGGGCAGATCAATTACAGTTAAACAAGGAGTATGCTCATATGTGTTAGGAGTATGTAAATTAGCTAAAAATATCACACATCAAAATCAGAGGGAGAGATGATGAGATAAAGTGGATCTATGCGCCTTCAGGTTCATATGCTCTTAAATATGGGTATCTTTTTCAATTCTAGAGATAGCTCCAGAATGATAAAGTGTGTTCGTGGAAATGCATATGGAAATTATCTTTTCCTGCCAAAGCAAGGCTCTTCTTTTGGTGTGGTCTTCATAATAAAGTACCAACATGTAATAATTTACAGCGAAGAGGAAAAGAGGGACTGGGTTGGTGTACATTGTGAAGAAATTAGGAAGAATTGATGAAGCACCTTTTCCTGAAATGTCCCTTTACACTAGCACTTTAGACTGAATTGGCCATATCTTGGGAGTCAATTCAACCTGGTATGGACAATTGCTTGAGGAAGCGTAGAAACATTGGTGGGATGTTGTCCAAAACAAGATGTTCAGAAATATCCCTCCGAGAATTTGGCTCACCATAAACAAGTCGATTTTCAGAGATAAATCTTCCATGCCCTCTCTTATAGCTTCTAAAATCGTTTTCATTTTCTCCATGATTCCCTCTAAAATCCCTGTACAATATTTCGTATAATATAAGTAAAGGAAATTAACTAACATGTCCCATGGGCCTTCTTTTATGGGGTTTGAAATGATCAGGGGATATCTGGAGGTGGTATAGTCCTATTCCTATACAGTTAACACTTTTTGAAGTCAAAGATCGGCTTGGGAAGAGGGAAAAACAATTATGCTGGATTTCTCACCCTAAATATTCTCTTTTGTTGGGCATTGGAACTGGGATGCAGATCCCTACAAATACTTGGAGGCTCCCTCAATGTATTTAATTGGTTAAATGTTGTCCATAGATACCACAACTTAACTCTATTCCCTATTTATGAAGAAATTGTTCATTTAAAATCATCATTTGATATTATCACTTGTTGTCACATACACAAGGAGCGAAATGTTTAAGCAAACGCGTTATCTAAAGTAGGTGTTGGACAGGATCAAGGTGTATGGCAGGTCAGTGGCTCAGATCGGATCTCTTCTATCATCATCAGTCCTTCCTTATATGCTCTTATTCCTTTTTTGATGGATCAAAGTTGCATTTTTTGTGGATGGTGGATCCTGCAATCCCATGTACTGTAGGAGTAGACATGACTATTTTGCTAGTATAGTTTGATATGTCATTTTTTGTTAGGGGATGTTTATTTTGGATATTGTGGGCTAAATTGTTCCTATAAAGCCCATTTTTTGTGTTTACTCTAATTTTATATGACAGACTTATGATGAATGCCTCATGCATGTACTTATGTAACTTTTTATAAATCTTAATAAAGGTTTACAATTTTTCTACGGGAAAAATAATAATAATAATAATAAATTACAAGGGAAGTTGCAACTTATGGATTTAACAACTACAACTAGAAGGGATACAACCCCAATTTTACTATCTCCCACTTGAAGGAGGCAACAACCTCCTGAAGGAAGCTACAACTTCCTTTCCTAGCACCACCCTGCCACCCTATAGAATAAAATATAAAATAAAAAACCTGTTGGGCTCCCGTACCAAGGATAATGACCCAAATACAACAATATTCAATCACTTGTATCTCTGCCTAAACATCTTCAACTTTAGATCTGCTCCACTAAGTATGCCATTGTAACTCTTACCTTCAATGCAACAAAAAGGATTCTAATTCATACCTTCAATCAGTTGCTTCAGAATCTACTCCAAAATTCTTTGAGACTGATATCAAGGTCGGCTTCATACTTCTACAATGATGACATCTAGGTATACTCCAAACATTTTATTAGAGTCTACTTAAAAGATTATGTTGAATGTTTTCTTCAAACTTCTTTCCTTAGGAGGATTTTCTACAAAACAGGGCTACAGTTTGCGTTATAAATTCGGGATGCTTTAGGGACTTAAATTGCCTCATAACTTCAATATGACCTCCAAAAGATAGCTTCAACTATACCCTAAACAAGGTCAAAATTTCTTTCAGTATTTCCCTAAACAGGGCTGAAATCTTGACCTAAGGGTAAGTTGAGATGAGCCTCAGATGCATCCTCATGGAGGCCAAATTTCACTATCACAAAAAGGTCGAGAAGTGCCTCAAAGAGGCCGAATTTCACTGCCACAGAAAAGTTGAGAAGAGGCCTTAAGACAAGCCTCATTTTGGATTTTTCAAGAGCTTAGTCTACCTTAGATAAAACCTTAAGCTTAGATCTTGTTCAAGAGCTTGCAACTGCCAAAAAAACATCATAAAAATTCCTCAACTAAAATCGCAGACTTCTGTTACATATTAGAGAATTACTTGTTCCATTAATGTTTATCTTCTCTCTTAATATCAGATGATTTTTCCTTTGAAACCGAACTTATTCTCAGATATGCTTCTTGCAAATGATATGAATTTCTTGCCTCAAATTACCTACAATTAGGGAATATAAATACCATTTGGAGGAGGGTATAATAGGGTCGACTTGATCCATGAAACGACATAACCTTTTACTAGAGCTGACTTGATAAAATTTCTATAAGGATGATTTTGAAGAGGATATTTTTAGCCTTTTAAAAAATAGTTTTTGTGTCTTTAAAAATAAATGATTCAAGACTAACTTTGATAGTGGTTTTAAGTTAGTTTGATTTACAATTCTAGACCTTCTCTTAGGGCATTAATTAAGTGATAAGGTCATAAACCGTTAGGTAAAATGTGTTGGTGTTGAACCCATCCTTGGGCCATCAAACTTTAAATCTCAATATATCTCCAACCAAGAGGACCCATGAGGTGTGCCACCTATACAATGAAATGGTGTGACTAGGGCTACTAGTATGGAAGGTCCTTGCATCCAAAATCACTTTTTTGCATGCAAGTCACCAAAAAAATGTTGGCGCATTCACCGTTTGACATTAATGACACTTTCTTTCAATAAGATGTGTAAAATTATTTACTCTGAAATCTCCCATAGTGAATGGTAGTGAGATAAACTTCATTTTCTTTTTATTGTCAAAAAGAATTAACGAAGAATGATATTGTCTGCAAACTTTTGTGACAAAGTATTTATCCAAAATAAACATAAGCAGTAACAATAGTTTATCTTCATAACAATATACACTAATACATGTATGGTTCTCCCTTTATTCATGCAATCCTTTCCCTAGATAAACTTTTTAGCTTCTATACATATTATTTGAGGCTTGTGGCATGTAAGCATATGCCTAATTTATCTAAAAAATTGATCTTAAACAAGGAAAAATTGGAATGGAGACTTGTGTCTCCATAGAATGGGTTGTCGTAATTGTACCAATACTATCTTAGGATTCATATTACTTTTGTACAGTAATCCATGGAAAATTTTGCAGAAAATAATAGTCATCACTAGGTCGGCCATCATGAAAAAACTTTGGGTGTTGTAAAATTAACCAATTGAAAAGCAACCTCATTTAAAATAACCACTTCCAAATCAAGGAAAACATCCTTGAAATAGAAGGTTAATATGTATATAATTGATCTGGGCACATTTGTAGTCAATTCATGCCCCATAACATATGTAAATAACTAGGAGAAATCTCTATACAAATATGTCAATGAAGAGATTTCTATGTATGATAGGTTGGACAAAACTTATGCAAAATGCAACATTAAGTCTTGAATGATACTCATCCTACTAGCTAGAGAACCAAAAAGGCATCAACCTTGGAATATTTAAGTTGTATGTTTAGTTTTGGCAACCTCAACATCTTTTTGAAAGCCTTTGGGGTTAATAGAACAAGTTTATTCTTCAAATTAAGATTGATAGTCCTAGTCCTAGGGTCAAAATGATGGACACACCAACAAACAATTTCTTTGAAGTCAAATTCCTTTGGAACGCATGCAACATTAGCTAACCTTGTAATCCAAATATTATTGCCTTGTTTCTCTTCTGGACCCAAATTCATAGCTAACAAATGGAAGTTTTTATCTTGACGTGTTAGTGAGTTAGATGTATCCCTACAAACAAACTCCCTCTTCCTTTAAGTCACCATATTGCTTATTTGTTTGATGTATTTAGATATATGTGATAGATCAATGAAAGCTCAATGAATTTGTTAGCTATTAAAACCTCAAATTATGACAGCATTTAGTAATATATCACTTAATAATGTACCAGCTTCCTTGGGCCATCTGAAATGATAAAGGGAAGTTGACAACTTATGGAAAGTTTTTATAAGACGTACTAGTAGATAATTCATGCAATAAAATATAAATTCCTTTTGTCGTTCAATATCAAACTTTCTTAAATGAGGTTTCAATTAGCCTAGAAAGGAGTAAGCAACTAATTTTCACTATGTATGGAATATAAGTAAATAAGTCACTTTGATAGTGTTCACATGTGCGAAAGATTGGATGTGTGGAAAGTCAAATGTGTGGAAATTGGATGTGCAAGGATATGGATGTGTGGGAGTATAAGTGTGACAAATTTATACACACATAGAAAAATGAGTAAGTATGAAAAAGTGTGGGTGAGTAATGGTGCGAAGAGGGAAAATGTGTAGAGTGCAGTGATATGAAATATTTTCACACCACTACTTCTTAGAAAATGGCTAAGTATGAAATTTTTAGCAAGGGTAGAGAATACATAGTGGTGAGGATGGTATGCAAAAATAGATAAACAACAGGATAATGTAGAACCTCATCCCCACCCCCACTCATTGCACAAGGGGGGTGGGGAAGGTGTATGGTAGCTAGGGTTTGTTGTGTATTTTCACCCTCCATTACTTACCACCCTCATGAGAATGTTGGTTGAAGGCATGTGACAAATACACAGCCCAACCCTACTCTGTGACATGAAAAGGTGGGGGTGAGGGTATATATTTTTTATATGCCCCTCTTGGGATTGAAAATTGTACATGGAAAAATGCAATTGAGGATGAGCATTAATCATACAACCTCACTTGCCAACCCCACCCTCATGAGGTTATCAATGGAGGGGCAGGGGTGTGAAATAAATGCAGCAAAACATGATGGTGGAAGGCAAGGATGTGCATGGGTCCCCAACCCCTACCTTCATCCTCATGGAGTGGGGTGGAGGGTGGTGGGAATATGTGACAAACATGTGTGTAGAGTGTGAAGGTATAAATTTGTGCCTTAGTCCCACTCTCATGAGGATGGAGCTTGGAGCTAAGGGACCATAGAAAACTTAACTATGGAGAGTGAGGATGTGCATTTTTCCCCTAGCCCCACCCTCACGATGGTTGAAGTGCGTGATAAGGGTATCCATTTGTCACACGCCATTGCCTACCACCCCTAGTGGTCTAGGTGGATGCAATGTGAATCACCATGGTCAATAATTATTTTCTAATGTTAGTCATTTGCATGCCCATGGCTTTAGTAAACTTTAGTATCCACCCATGGTATTTGATACATGGAAGAAAGAGAAATAAAAAAACTAATTGTACAATTAGATTTTACCATATACAACCATTTGTTAGTTTTTACCATGGTGATTTATGGTATTCACCCATGGTTTTTGTAACCCATGGTATTTGAAATAAAATGAAAGTGCATAACTGTAGGTGAAAAGCCACTTGTAAATAATATAAATATGAGCCTTCATCGTTGTAAAATCCATGAAGTTTCTCATGATGTAGTCTTATGATATTTTTACTGTTTAATAAAAATATTAAGCTCATTTCATATTATTTGCTTGTCTGCATTATTTCTTTTATTGATCTGAGTAGATATTGGTGGCCACTTGCCTATTCCACTTGGAACCCCAACATTGTTTCTTTCAATTTCCTTAATTGTAGCATAGTTTGTTATTTTTGGTAGTTTTTCAGGTCCTAAACTTTCGGAGCCATTTTGAGGCCCTAAAAGACATTTTTTTGGAAATCAGGCAAACTCGTAGAAATTTGAAGGGGTTTGAAGTCAAAAGTTGTATTCCTTGGATAGGTATTTCTAATGATGTATTGTATGGGTCAAATGGTGATTGTATGACAAATTTACGACTCAGGGAAGTTGATGTACCAATTTGCCCCAATAGGGCCCATAGACTTTTGGCGCTTCATCTCCTAGGGTTAGGTTTTTGGATGTTTAGGGTTTTCCATTGTTTTTCAATAATAAATAGGCCTCTGAGCTTCATTGTAACAGAGTTCAGAAGGCATGTAGCCACACATCTCTTCTTATAGATAAGCCACCATTGCCCGAGCTAGTTTGTTTCCATTCTGCATGGAAACAATTTTCAGTACTTTGTTATTAATGAATTGAAGTTTTGTTTTCATTGTAGCTTTGTGTTTCTATTTATATATATATTTCATTTCATTCCTTCATAAATTTGGATCAGTGGTATCATATCAGTCTTCTCTTTCTTTGTTTTTATGTGCATGTCCCCAACGAGGTCGAGGTAT
Source organism: Pinus taeda (assembly GCA_000404065.3). Lineage (NCBI taxonomy): Eukaryota > Viridiplantae > Streptophyta > Pinopsida > Pinales > Pinaceae > Pinus > Pinus taeda. The sequence continues at coordinate 1,421 of APFE030143989.1, read as the reverse complement.
AAGGAGTTATGGATTGAACTGGTTGAACCCTTGCAAGACCGGTTTCACTGACCCTGGTGACCTCCCATGGCAAAAGAAAATAAAGATGAGGGGGTTGGAGATCCTTTTAAAAAAATTCTCGAAGAATACCTCGAGTGACAAAGAAACGAGATGATAGACAACTTTTCCAGGATCCTTCAATAGATGCCCACAAGCGACACATCTTCATCCAGCAGCCACCTTAGATGTGCCACTCCCTTTAAGGTACAAGTCAACTTTGACATTCCCATATTTGAAGGCCGAATAGATGTAGATGTAGATAAATGGTTGAATATGTTGGAAAATACTTTTTGGTTCATTATCTTTCCAATAAGTAAAAGATCACTTTTGCACTCCTCAAAGTTACCCCCCATGTCAAGGATTGGTGGGAAATCTATTGTGAGAAGAGGGACGAGAGGGAACCCTCATTGTTTTCAACTGCATCCACTCATAATCCTTTCCAAGATGCTACCAAGGAACAATATTATCTTGTCGGGAGCTATGAACATAAGTACATAAAATGTACCACACTGCAATAGGGAAGGGACCAAGATGTATCAGAGTTCATAAATATATTTCATACCCTTCGCACGAAGTTGGGTATCAACGATTCTAAGTGGCATCTCATACTCAAGTACCGTGATTGTCTGTACAAATTCATTCAGGACTAGTTGGAGTTCCTAGACACCTCGTCGCTTGGCACCGCATACTGATATGTTGTCAACATCGAGCAGAATTTAAATAGAAGAGGCGAGAAGTTGGATATGCGAATCTGAAGCAAGGAAAAGGCATCCCCAAACCACAGAACAAAGGACAAAGCCAAGGCAGGGTGACCCAGTACAACCCATCAAATTCGCTAGTAAAGAATAGCACCATGAAGACAAAGAAGGACATAGGGAAAAGGTGTGAGTTTCATAAGAACCCCACTCACAATACAAGTGTGTGTCGTGCCATGCAATCACTGGTGGCCAAGTTAAATGCTTTGAAATAAAATGGATTTTTTGACCCTGAGTCAGACCCCGATAAGGGGAATGACAAAGGGAAGTAGATTACCAATGCAAATTCCAGTGCCACCGTTGCCACTGTTGAGCCCAAAGATATGGAGGAAGGGAAGCGTCACTTCCACTCACAGATGTGGGTGAAGGGGTCTTTGTTGCAGTTCATTGTTGACAACAGGAGCCAAAAGAACCTCATCTCTGTAGAGTTCGTTAAGTGGTTAGGTCTACCAACCATGCCACACCCGCAGCCATACACCATTGAGTGGCTCCACCAAGGACGAGATCTTTGCGTCAACCAACAATGTCATCTTCCATACAACATCAAATCCTTCACATATTAGGTATTGTGTGACATTGCTCCTCTTGAATTTTGTGATGTATTATTAGGCCAACCATACTTGTGGA